>NW_021024814.1:506949-621171 GCF_004153795.1 Camellia sinensis
TCGCCCCATTTATACCTTACAGGTGCAACACCCCTGAGGCGATCTCATCAATGCTAAATTTCAAAATCTGGTGCCGATCCTCTCATGTGCCCCTGTCGCTCCATGAACTAATAGCATTCGGTGATTGAGTTCGTGCAGTTGGCTTAGATTCATTAATCTAATCGGCTAGACGTCGAGGCCTTGAGCCATTTTACTCATTAGTCTATCGAACATCCATGAGCTAATTTTATTCGGCGTTCTAGTTTATGCACCAACTGGGGCATGGGCAGATTCATTAATCTAATCGGTTTGCGTGCCCCTACCGCTCCATGAACTAATAGCATTCGGTGATTGAGTTCGTGCAGCTGGCTTAGATTCATTAATTTAATCAGCCAGACGTCGAGGCCTTGAGCCGTTTCACTCATTAGTCTATCGAACATTCATGAGCTAATTTTATTTGGCATTCCAGTTCATGCACCAACTGGGGCATGGGAAGATTCATGAATCTAATCGGTTTAAGTACCCCAGCCCTCCATGAACTAATAGCATTCAGTGATTGAGTTCGTGCAGCTGGATTAGATTCATTAATCTAATCGGCCAGACATCAAGGTCTTGAGCCGTTTTACTCATTAGTCTATTGGACATTCATGAGCTAATTTTATTCGGTGTTCCAATTCATACACCAGCTGGGGCAAGAGCAGATTCATTAATCTAATTGGCTTGAGTGCCCCAACTGCTCCATGAACAGATTCATTAAGATAATCTGCCCCAGCCGCTCCATGAACTAATATTATTCGGCGATTGAGTTCGTGCAGCTGGGGAGATGTATTAATCTAATCGGCCAGACGTCGAGGCCCTGAGCCGTTTCACTCGTTAGTCTATTGAATATTCATGCCTTTCCAGATTGTTAATTTCTGATTCTCTTAGATATTCGGCTAAATAGCAAAGAGGCAGAGGAGGTTTAATTGATTCGGTTAATTTATCGGATGTTTAATTTACTCACATGTAGCAAACAATAAAGCATAAGGAATTGTCATTAACAAATTAAAGACAAATAGTATATGCAATAAACTGGAAAGCATAGAAAATTTTCATTTATAAACTGAGTGTAAATAGCAGTCATTTTACACATGAAAATTAGCTTACATTTAAAGAAATGAAAATCTACTAACAAAAACCTACGAAAACTATGCATCTAAGATGCCTACCAAAAACCAAAATATCTCCTAATCAATCCTCAGGGTCAAACGCCAGCGGCTCAACGTCCACCTGCTCATATGGAATCGGCTGTGCCAATATTACATTCGTAGCAGTGAGGGCTTTGAGCCAGCCATGTTTGAAGCCCCGATTCTCGAACTTGGGCACTTCTTCCCCATAGCTATCCAAGGCGGCATCTTTCCTAGCTTGGAACGCTTTGGAAATCTTGGAGTCGGCTATTTCCTTTGCCTTCCTCGATTCTTCCAAGTCGGCTTCCAGCTTGGCGATCACCTCCTTGGCTAACTTAAGCGCATCTTCGCTCGCATTCGCGCTCTCTTCGGCGGCAAGCCTTAGTTGGTCGGAATTCCTCGTTCGCTCGGCCTCAAAGTCAGCTCTCGCCCGTTCCTTCGCCGCTTGCAATGCCTCGGAATCGGCCCTTTGAGATGCCATCATAGCCTTGTTCTTTTCATTGTCAATTTCAGCTTTCAAGAAGCAAATTTGTTCTATAGCGTCATGTTGACGGCGGCCGATTTCGGCTATCCTGCCCACCGTCTATAGCGTCAAGTAATGTACCAATAAGGCCGACTGAGTGGCTAAAGCAATTAGCATTAAGTCTGGCTCCGCCCGAAATATGGCTCTGTCTACCGGCAGGGATGTTGAGGAAGCCATACTCAAGGCCATAGCCGGGTCCTTCAAAGCCAACGCATCAGAGGCAATCGACATATTCCTTATCCTTGGTTGAACAGTGAACGGAACAACCAAGTCTGATTCCTCAATGCGCGGCCGTTTATCGCTTTGGTCATCTGGGATGGCTTCTTGCTCGGCGGGGCGCTTTTCCCCCCTTTGCTCAGCCTCCTTATCCCCCTGCTCTACCTGCTCCGTCTCGGCCATTTCGGTCTTGTCACGACTCAAACCCGCCCCTATAGGTTTAGCATCATAATCGGCCAGTAATCCTTGGACTACCGAAGGCCTCTGAACAGATTAACAAGATTAAGAGGCTAGCAGAAGCAAATACATAAATATAGTTGTCCAATGAGCTGTGCTGACTTATATGAAACAGAATATTTAAAACTTTATATACATAACCAGTAGTCAACCATACATTATACCCACACATATTATAGTATCTTAAGTCCAGCCAACAGAATTAAATCAAGTCGTAAATAAACAGAAAACCACAGAACTTAAACACAGGACGCTTCGAGAACCTCCATGTGAGGCACAATGGTTGGCTGACAACAGAACACAGATCCAGACAAAAGCCTTCAGGCTCGGGCTCCAGAATGCTCACCTATACATATATATACACACAATGAGCTAAAGCCCAATGAATAACATTAAGGTAAAGGGGTTAGTGAACGAAATCCGAACATATCATAAACGGAAAATAGATCATAGCATAATCATCCTCATATCAGAACATAATAATGGTACATCCCATAAAACACATCACAGAACGTCTTCAGACTAGAGTAATCGGTTCCGGATACTGATTAAACACATATCACCACAATGAAGTGGCTAACGAGATCTCGTAAACTTGTATGTCATTTTCATGCCGTCCCCCATGACTTGGGACTATCTATGGATGTCGTAATAGATTTCAAACATGGAATATTCGTTCACGAAAACAGATATCATTTAAGAAAGCATAGCTTATCATATTTCATTTGGAACGTAATTCATATGAACGTGTCTTTACAATAACGTTACTCACAGTGGTTTCCTGCAATGGTCAATCAACCCCCGAGTCTTGACCTACAACCACAAAATACATAACACAAGCATATCTTATCATTACACATTCAAGTGGCCATTAAGACTTAGCTTTCATTACATTGGTTCCTATTCTTTCTTATCACATTGCCTAAAACACACACACTTGCAGTCTCAGAACTTGGTACATTCTTTCCTTAATGTGTTTCTAATCCATAACCTCATTACTATGGCTTAATTAAGGCTTAGGAATGCCTAAGATGCAATGAGGATGCCAAAACATGCCTTGGAACACTTAGGCAGAATTTCTGAATATAAGGTCCACGCTCGAGCGTAGCTTTCCTCGCTCGAGTGGACATGCAAAATGTGAATGGTCGCTCGAGCGCACATTCCTTCGCTCGAGCGATCTGTAAAAGACATGAAACTTTTGCAAGCTTGCAATTCACGCTCGAGCGGACTTTTGGTCGCTCGAGCGTGAACTCCCACGCTCGAGTGTAGATGCAAATTCTGGAATTTCCAGATTTGATCACCAAGCTCAAAACTCGAATGTAACCTTCCAAAACACATCTCTTGGGCCCCAAAACTTGAGATAACATAGCAAACTTGTAAAACATGATGAATTAAGAATCATTTCATAAAATCATGGCCCAAGAGTTTGCCAAAAGCTCACAATTTCAACTTAAAACATGATGAATGTTCATGAACACAACATGCATGAATTTTTCTTGTATCAAACTTCTCAAAACAGGATCAAGCACCACAAAACAACTTGAAACTTGATGATTTCCCTAAATGAAGATGAATTTCAAACATGCAAGAGAGGATTCATGGAAATCATGCTCAATTTGTAAGAAAATGTACATGCATGCATGAATTGCAACTCAAATTTTTATTCTAAGCTCAATATACACATTCAAACTCATGATCTTGAAGAAATTTCATGTTAAATGACTTAGTTACACAATCTAGAGGTTGTAATCTTACCTAGAGTCTTGAATTACTCTTGTTCTAGCACAATCTTTGATCAATTCAAGCTATAACCTTCAATTTCTCCTTAATCTCTATCCTTCTCTCTCTAGAATTACACTCTCTCTCTCTCTAAGATGAATTCTCAAATTTTTCCACTCAAGGGAGATGAAAGAAATGAGCTCAAATGAGCTTATATCTCATATATAAGTTTATGGTGTTAAAACACATTAATTAGAATATTAGGCTAACCAAACATGATTTAATTAATCAGACTGAATCAATTTTCAATAAAATTTGCCATATGGTTCTAAAAATTCCAAATAACACATCAGTGCAGTCAATTTCGGTTTCGGATGCCGATAAGGCTTTCAATTTACATATTAAAGTGAAATTCCAAACAGATATTTCTATAAGTAACAGATAGAAAGCTAAAATCATACAAAGTGTAGAATAAACACATAATTTATTTTAATCCTCTCATTAACATCATTAAATATTGATTAGTGGCTAATTACGGATAGGGGTTGTTACAGGTCTGAGCCGTTTCTTTCCCAATAATAGGGAGAGGGGCCTTAGCGACGGTGACGGATAGAGTTTCCGATTTGATGGCCTCGGCTCTCCTCCGGGCGGCCATCCTTTCGGCGTTTTTCCTACGGGCAAGTTGCGTGAGCGATTCTCCAGCCATGTTCTCAGGATAAGTGCCAGGGAGGTCTCCTAAGTCTGTAAAAATGTCTTCGAAGGAGACGTCCCATTGGCCTGATGTGGATGGAAGGTCGGACCAATTGAGTCCGGCTTCCTCAAAGGCCGAGTTGAGAGCCTCGTCTACCTCGGCTACCAACTGGTTCAGGTCCTCGGCGACCGCTTCGGTTGCTTGTTCTTCCACATGCTCCGAATCGGAGTCTTCCAAACCAATCTGCCTTAGGTTTTTGAAGTTCGGGAAGATAAGAGCCGTAAGATGATCTTCGCCTCTGGGAATTGGAATGTGGTCTGCTGTCGAAAACGTTGCGTAAGCCGGCTCGTACCGTAGGAGAATGTGGGCCGCCTTCCCTTGTTTTTGAAGGCTTGGACGGCCAACAAACTGTATTGCAATTTTAATTTTCGCAAGCACAGCGTCGTCGGCTGAAACCAACACTTTCTTCAAATTGTTGCCTACATAAACAAAACGGTAAGTACATAGAAGGAAAGCCAAATACATATATGGCAATAGAAGAAACAAAAATGAGCTATACGGCCACCTGGTTCACCTTTTCGCCTTGGCACGGGATCTAGGCGATCTTCACCCTTGCTAAATTCTCAGTTGCCTTAGACAACGACCATTACAACGTCAACACGCTTGCCAAAGCTGGCAAGCATGGTCACTAAGTGATTATCGGTATCCTTGGCCTTGAGAAAATAACGTCCCAGCCGGCCAGCAGACTTGGCTAAGGCATAATAATGCTGAATAGTAGGTATACCTAGGTTAAGCCTAAGGCGACAATTCAACTCTATAATCCCCATTATGATTCGGAAAAAATTTACATTAGGCTAGGAAGGGATTAGACCTCAGTGTCGAATGACGGCCCTTAAAAATGGGTGAAAGGGAAAACGGACTCCGCCCTCAGCAATTGATAGGAGAAGAAAGATGGTTGTACTCTCACCAGTCCTCTCCATATCAGTGGTGATGTTTGCCACAAGTGACAGATGAACGTCGTCAGGGATGGAATAATGGCGTCGGAAAATCGAAAATTCAACCCATAGAAAGGAGTTTTTTCAAATGTTTTGCCATCCTAGCCAGCCTACGGATTATGTGAAGCTAAAAATAAACGAGGAAATGGGATTCGAAGTGAAGGAGAAGAAAACTTATAAGAAGCATAAGAGATAATGAGACACAGGAGGAAGTTGCAGAGGTCGCGAAATGGAGGTATATCGAAAGGCAAACCAGAAGCTTTGAGTATTCAAAAAGAACTTACACACGATGGGACAATATAGTTTCAAATCGCATTAAATGAAGAACGCGCACGAAAAGGCGGGAAGATGTAATAATGCCTAAAAATCGTGTGCTCTGACATACATTGGGATGAGGTTAGCCGCCGTTCTTTCTTTGACTTCTCAAATTTGAAAATAAACATGCCGTTCGAAATCAAACATGCCGAATAACTAGGGTTAATAGGATGTAATAATGCCTATAAAGCGTGTGCTCTTACATACGTTGGGATGAGGTTAGCCGTCGTTCTTTCTTTGACTTCTTAAATTCGAAAATAAACATGTCGTTCGAAATCAAACATGTCGAATAACTGGCGTTAATAGGATGTTTAGGGGGCAATTGTGGGAGCCGAATATTCCAGGGGCAATAAGGCCTGATACAAGTATGAGGATAGTCAAGGACGGAATTTGTATTCGGCATTGATCATAGTCGACCACAGAGCCGAATAGGATAATCGGCATTCTAACCAGCAAAACAAAAGCCGAATAAATAGGCGTGCAATAGATCAAGGGTGGGCCTGACCCTAAGGCCCAAGGGAAAGAATATAAAAAGAGGAGCATTAGCCAGAGAAAGGTATGTGAGAACAAGTAAGTTTAACTTAAGATATAAGCAATCAAGAGAGTATACACTGACTTATCCGTCGGAGTGCTAATTCCGACAGCGTCCCATTGGATCCAAAGAGTATTTCCAAACCACTTCTCCACACCTAACTATGTCAAATGTCTAATGCAACACATGCAATAATGTAATTAATAGGGGCGTAAGCCAAACCAGGAAGTGATGCTTTTCTATGCTTTAGCAAGTAAGCACTTAGTCTTTTCTATGCTTTAGCAAGTAAGCACTTAGTCTCATGGCAACCATGCTAGTCATGGCAACATTCACACTCATAAAAGTATGCTAAAACATTAAAAACTCACCTAGTACTCCAACTCTAAAAGATATGAGTCAGGAAAATTTATGATTCCTAACTATGTCAAATGTCTAATGCAACACATGCAATAATGCAATTAATAGGCTCGGCTACTAATATGGCATATGAATCAATTTGATAACATGTAGTTAAACACGTATTCAAAGAATGTATTTAAATAACAATGCAGTTAGAATGATGAACCGAGCCTCGGTGCATGTAAGACAAATGAATGGATGAAAAACATGCGATATGCTAATTGAAACATGATGCCCCTAATCTAACCATCAAAAGCGAATAAATAAAAGGGAGAAAGACGCGGGGTTGGAAAACATACACATTATTACATCGTTTCGCTCTCACGAAAGAGATTCCGAATGAATAACTAAGCTAAGCTAATTAAGCTAATTACTACAAACCAAAATAAATAAATAACTAGCTAAACTAATTAACTAATTATTACGACAACAAATGAACTAATTAGCTAACTAACTAATTAAATAATTACAAAACAATCGCAACTAATAATTAAACTAAGTAACTAAACTAAGCCGATTAGTTGCTTCACCTCAGGAAATGAAAGATGTGCATGTGCATGCTCGGTTTCCACCCGAAAAAACCTCTGCTCTACTCTCGAAAGCCCTTGTTTGCACAATTGAACATTTCCAAAACCATTTTGCTACACCTTACCAACACTCTGTTGAGATTTGCATCAGTGGCCAGCCGGCCACTGGTGAATGTTGCCGGCCATCTGCCAGCTATGAAAGTGGCCTGCCGGCCATGGATGGTGATCTGTCGGCCACCTGCCGGCCATTGATGCACTGGTTCATCTTACTGTAACAGAGGACAAACAGAGCATATATAGAGTATTTTCAAGGATTGTTTGCACAATTTACCCCTCTTTTTCATGAGCAAATCCAAGGAATTGTGAACTTAAGCCACAAACCACCAACTCAAGCAATTTTATTGCATGATGGGTGACTCAAGATGTACAAGCTCAATAAATGCAAAACAAGACACAAACCTCCACCCTTTCATAGATGGTCAAGGAAAGAATATGACCTTGGAGACTTGGATCATTTTATCACTAGCAAATATGAAATGGTCTAAGTTTCATGTGCTCAATTAACGTCCGATTGAACACACCAAGTTATTACCTTGCTCACTTTTAGTCCCAAGTTTTAGTTACTCATTTTTCTTTACTAACCATTCTTTAATCCAATTAAGTCCAATAATGAATTTAAGTCCTCTAATGGAGTAAAGTACCAAACCAAGAGTTAACTTAAGACATGAAAGAGATGTCATGCTGTTGATAATGAACCCCTAAAAGGGATTAAACTATTAAGCATGACAACCTCAATCTCATGCTTAAAAAAACAAGTGGCTTGAAACAACTCTCAAAGAAAAACGAAAGCCAAGAAAGGAGGGAGGTTGTAGAAATTATTAGTGCTAAAAATAAGTGAGAAAAACATAAATAAATGCTATCACTGAAAGGAGATGGTGTATAAGGCCTAAAACACCAAGCTCATGAGGACTATTACACTATAAGCATGCAAAACAAAGCTCAAACACAACAAACACTTAAAAAATAGTCTTAAAACAGGTCTGAAACAGCCCTAAAACATGCTGGAATTAAGCTAACAAAAGCTAGAAAAATAAGCTAAAACATGGAGCATGTTAAGCTAGTAAACAAAATATAAGGAAGGGAGTTTACCCCCTCTATTTTTGGACTTCAAAACATGTTTTTAGCCACTGAAATAACTTTGAAAAATAGTGTTTAAAAGCTTAGAAAAAGATAGTAAAAGGGTGGGAAACACAAGAGCAAAGGCCTTGAAAGCAAGGTGTAAAGAAGGGTGAACCACCCCTCAACCCTCATTGGCCTTAAACCACAAGTTTCAGCCCAAAAATGCAGAGTTTAAACAGTCCAAAACAGTACAAAAATGAGCTGGAATGAATACAAAAGTAGCTAAAATAATAAGCTAAGACATGGCAATTTAAGCTAGTAAACAAGCTAAAGGAGGGGTGGCTAACCTCTCCATTTTTAGGACTTCAAAACCACTTTTTTAGCCTCTGAAAACCTCTGAAAATCAATGGTAAAAATCTCAAAAAATTTTGATGAAGAGATGGGAAACACAAGTGGAAAGGCTTAAAGAACAAGGTTCAAAGAAGGGTGGTTAACCCCTCTACCTTTAATAGCCTTAAACCACAAGCTTCAACCCATAAAAACAGGTTTAAAGAGCTTAAAAACAGCAAGAAAAGATGGAAAACAAGTGGTATAAAGATGGTACAAAAGTAAGAGAAAGTATACCTCTTGAAGAGGAACGAACCTTTAAGTCAACAGCTCTCAAGTGCATCAAGAGCTCAAATTCAAGCTCAAATCATCTCGGCAAGAAGTTCTTTAGGTTTGGTTTAGAGTGTTTGAGCAAAGGCTATGCAAGTTGCAAAAGAGAAAGAGAGAGAGTGAATTGTAGAAAAAGAAGATATTCCAAAAATTTTCTCACTCCTAAAATGTTTCTAACCTTGAAAGATGAGAGGAAGGTCCTCTATATATAGAAAACCATATGCCTATCTCGAAAATATCTGAAAAAAGACAGTTGGAACAGTGTGGAAACAGTTGTACAAAATATCTGGTTTTTACACTGGTGGCCGGCTGGCTAGCAATGGTGCTCGGCTAGCCATCACTGATGGCCAGTAGGCAAAAAATGATGGCTTGCTGGCCACAAATGGTGGTTGTCGACCATGCTTCTAGGCCCGACTTCAAATGAGCATATCTCCCTCATTCGGACTCGATTTTTGGTCATTCTTGAGTCTAAATTGAAGCCCCGAAAGTATGCTTGCCTCACAACTAAATTATAAGTGTATAAAAGGATAGGCCTGATTTAGTGAGGCTGCCCAGTTCTCTCTTAACGATTTCAAGCTCAACTTCTCCCCAACTAGTTTTCTTCCCTCTTCTCTAATTTTCTTCAACTCCAAATCTCTAAATAAGATGTTTAAAAAGATTTTTCAAAGATTTTACCTCTCTTCCATTTATTTCCACTTTGCCCTTGCTCGTTTTATCGATAAGTGCAACTTTTAAACGAAATACGAGCCTCAGAACGTCGTAAAAGCTTTTCAAAAATATTGTGAAAGAGAGGGTTTTAAGGTTTAAAAAAAGTTTTGGTCTAAAATCGTTTTGGTAAAAAATGGGGTGTAAGGTTGGGATTTAGAGCTCTTCTTGCTGAAGAAATCAAACATTTGCATAGCATAACTTTCATCATCAAGTGATTAATCAGTGGCGCCCAAGTCTTAAGGGCGGTCAAAAATGGGGTGTCTACAATCTGCTATGTGTTTGTGTAGGTCACACGCCTTAGCTGCTTGGTTGTTTGATTCGTCTGATCTGCTATCAGAGCCATCTGTGAGTAATAACCCTATAAAGTTATGTTTGACTTTAATTATTTTCTGATGATATGAAATGACCAATTCTCTAAAATGCTATATTTTATATGAATGAATGATTGTCCAAGTTTCTAAAATGTATTTGTGGCATCCTTAGCATCATATGATATGCTTCTATTTATGGGTCATCAGAAAACCTTTATGGTCTTCCCTTTATGGGTCATCGAAATGCCTTTATGGTCATCCTTTTATGGGTCATCGGAATGTCTCTGTGCACATGAGTCATCGGAATACCTTTATGACGGTCCATTTATGGGTCATTAGAATGCCTTTATGGCCGTCCCTTTATGGGTCATCGGATTTGTTAGCGCTAATGGATGTACCATGTATGATCATATAGAATATGTGAACTCTGAACACGAATATGAATATAAATATGAATATGAATCTGTTTCTGATTTCTAAATCTGGTATGGACATCATTCATCAACACCTTTACTCTGTTATTATTCACTGTGCTCTAGCTCACTATATTATTTATGTATGTAAGTGAGCAGGCGCGTGATCAGACCTAAGCTACCGCCTGGAGAGTTGTTTTGGTCAGCTAGCCATTGTGCCTCCCGAGGAGGTTTCCGTTTTGACGTGGTCAAGTGTTTGTGATCGATGTTTGAGACTTTTGTATTTCTTATATTTTGACTAAACAAGTTTTGTATGTTCTATAGTTGTGGGATATAATGACGTAAGACCAATGTGTTAGCAACGTCATAGATATGTATATAAGTTTTAAATTTTCTGTTACATGTATATCTACACAACTCTATGGACATATATGTTTGTATTTGCTTCTGCTAGCCCTTGTATCTTGTTTAATTTGTTCATAGGCCTTTGGTAATCCCAGGATTTGTGGCCAGTTACGACACTAAACCTATAGAGACGGGTTTGGGTCGTGACAACAGTAGTTATAGTGATTATAGTATTTAGTAATGATGATAGTATTTACTATTTAAATGTTAAAATGTCACAGTAAAATTTACTATGAATCATAGTAAACTTTTACGGTAAAGTAGAGTAGAATTTTTTTGTTAATGTTAGTTTCATCAATAAAAAATTTACTATTCTTTTTTTTAAGAATTTCATAGCCGACATGAATCTTATTTGATAGACCTTGACGAGAGAATTCTAAAAATACTAATTTTATTAAAAATCTATATTTAGATAATAAAAAATTATATCATTTTAAAGTTTTAAATATGAAATTAGTTACTAAGGATTTTTTTGGTAATAGTAGTGTGTGTTGGCATTTTCAAGGTAAAATTTATGTACTTCTACTTAATATATCAAAATTTACCTACTTGTCCTTAGTGAATGAGGGTTATTAAATTATAGATTTTAACTTCTTTATCTTTGTGTCAACACACTATCTCAGGAGTGGTTAATATAATTTATTCCAAAAAAGCTTTCCATGTAACAAGGTTGTTGTTAATAACCCTCACTAATATTCTTTGAACCTCCCACTACGCACTTAAATTACTACTCACATCTTTTTCTTTGAACTTCCACTTTAATCCCAACTATACTCATGCATCTTTTGACCTTTACTTTGACTCCCAAGCCAACCAATCATTTCTCAACCAGCTCCCTTACCCTCCTAAGAGAGCTTCTCAACCCTTATTCACCAACCTTTTTGGTAACTTCATTTCCCATACTTTCTAGACCCTCCTACCACCCCTAACCTTCGATATCCCTATGCCCAACCACTCTATCTCGTCTTCATTTCCCCGCACTTTCAAAACCCTTTTTCGAACCTCTACCACTCATTTCTAGCCCTTAGTCCACCTCCAGTGCCATCTAAGCCTTTTCCACCTTTGGCGCCAGCCCTTTCCATACCTACGTAACACTTTTTGCAACTCTCTTTACTCTTTCGCAGTGCCTTCATAGCCTTAGCCCACCACCAATCAACATATCATTCGTTGCATCTACCATTTTCTAAAGCCTAGCCACGAAAAAAGGAGATTGCAATTGCGATTGCGATCGTGAAGATGAAGAAGAAGAAGAAGAAGAAGAATAAGATGATGATGAGAGAGAGAGAGAAAGAGAGAGACGTGAGTCGAGATGAGATTAGGGGTGGAGTGGACATGGGAAGTTTAGAGAGGTGTTGGAGAGTGGCAATGGTGGCAAAGATGGGCTAGATAAAGTCAAGGATGGGATTAGACTTATGGTTAGATTTTGGGAAGTTAGAGATAAGACCAAATTGGATTTTTATTTTTTATTTTTTATTTTTTTATGGAGTAAAATTATAATACAAAAAATATAAAAGGATGAGGTTTAAAAAAAAAAAAGGAAAAAGAGTTAAGTAATAACAATCCTTTATCTTCTTTCTCGAACATGAGAAAAAAATTAGATTGTTATTTGCCTTTCTTTTTTTTTCCCCTTAATTCGTTTTTCAAATTCAAAGATTTTTTTTGGGTCAATCAAGAGAATAATAAAAAATATGAGAAATATTACATTAAACTGGACAATTAAAGTCCAAACATTAACTAGAAAGGTCAACTGTCACCAAGCCTAACAACTACCACTATCATAGATTAGGGAAGAAATAAATAAGGGCAACTTATGCTGATAGTTCATATACTTTAATCCTTGTGTCATTTTAATTTTTGTAATTTTAATTGGCTCGATTTTGAAATTAAATTTATGAATTTGTGTTAAATTAGTCTAATTGATTACAACTGTTTGTATTTTTCTAATGGGACACATGTCATGGTTTTACGGGTAAAGTTATAAATTTGCTTCACCTAATGAGTTAACCCCCAACAAACTCGGTGATCTTTTTTTATAAAAAAAATAAGGTTGCTAAATGTCCCTACCTATTTACTTTAGACCCCCTTCTTTGAACCCACCCATATAATTGAAACCCTCTCATCTTCTCTTTGAACACCAACCTTAATGCCAAATATACCCTATTCTTTGGACCCCAACTCTTCTTCTCCCTTCCACCGCCGACAGCACCGTTCCGGCGATCTTCTTCCTCTTTCTCTTCTTTCTTTCTTCTTCTTCTTCTTCCCATTCCCTTCCTCTCTCATTCCTTCTCTCTCTTCCCCTTCATCTCTCCATCTCTCTCTTATTTCGCTCTGCCATTTTGCCACTGCCATCACTACCAAAACCCTAACCCTAGATCTCACGTCCTCTCTCTCAAATCACCATCACCAGAAGAGAGAAAAAGAGAGAGAGAGACAGAGAGTTGCGAAGAAGATAAAGATGATAATGGAGGGAGATCTGGGTTATGATTTGAGTTTGTGAGTTCTGGTTCTTGGTGCAAATCAAAATGAGGAGTTATGAGGTTTAAAGATGGAGATGAAGATGATGATGGAGGGAGATCGAGTGAGAGAGAGAGAGAGAGAGAGAGAGACACGAAGAGAGAACCTTAGAGGAAGAGAGACAGCAAGAGAGAGAAAGAACGGATCAATGATTTCAGTGTCGCTGTCAATGCCTTGTTCGCCATCACCGCAGATCTGAAATTCTTCTTCACTCTTTTTTGTTTTGTTTTGTTTTGTTCGTTCGTTCGTTCGTTCGTTTTTTTTTTTTTTTTGGTGTTGGTGGTTACGGAAGATTCCAATAAAAAATGTAGCGACGACAGTAACAAAGGAACAGCTGCAGCGGTAGTGCAACATAGGGGTTGAAGATCATCGGAGGAAGAATGTGGCAACCAGAGGTAATGGAATGGCTAATAGGGTTAGGGTTAGGGTTTCAAAATTAGGGTTAGAAGGTTAGGGGAAAAGGGTAAAAATGGAACTTCATGTTTGGACAAAATTAGAAATAAAAAAAATAAAAGAGATAGGGATTCTAAGTAAAAAAGTAGGTGTAAATAGCATTGCTCTAAAAAAATCCTAACGATGTTATCAATTGAACCAAATTGACACAAAATCTAAAATTAAAGGTTAAATTGAGTCAAATGAAAGTATAGGAATCAAAATGTCACGATGAGCAAAATGTAGGGATTACCGATATAATTTGCCCAATAAACAACTATATACAATCCTAACATTTTAAGTTTGTTTAGATTAAATATTTTTAATTTCTTTTAAAAATTGAACAAATCTACTAAAACTATAAGAAACCATCTTTCACATCTGAAATCAACTTTTTGCATTTTTAGTGAATTGGTTTTTGGCAAATTATGATAGTAGTCTCTATATTTTAGTACTTGTATCATTTTAATCTCTATAATTTCAACTGACTCAATTTTGACTTTGAATTTATGACTTTGTTTCAATTTAGTCCAATTAATTACAACTCATAGCATCTTTTATGAAAAATAGCCACATAACATTCATGTGTCATATTTTTAATGGCAAAATTATAAATTTACTAAACTCAGTGAGTTAACTTTAACCAATTTAGTGATAATTTTTTGTTAAAAATATACGAATAATATTCTCAATTGGACCAAATTAATACAAAATTTAAAATTAAGGATAAAAATTGAGCAAATTGAAAGTATAGGTCAAAATGATATGAGGGGTAAAATGTAAGGACCATTAGTGTAATTTGTCTATTTTTTGTATTTCATATTTATTGTTTTCAAAATTGCTTGGTCTAAATGACCCAAAAAAAAAAAAAAAATTCTCCCAAAATTAGAAGGGGAAAAAAAACTAGGAAAATTAAAACACGTTCCCTCCCAAAAAGTTTGATCAAGTTGAAAGATAAACTAACCAAGTTTATGGGTAATGCTATAGTATATACCCTTTAAAATATATATATTATATGTACGTTATTATGTATTTCTGTAATAAATATTATGTATTTTTACAATGCAATGTTACGTATTTTTTTGGTAAGAATTACTACAATTTGTAGTTTAGAAATGACATTATGCATTTTTATGCTAATGTTACACGTTTTCTATCTAAACATTTTTTAACCACAAAATGTGTAACAATACCACAAAATACATAATATTACTACAAAAAATACGTAATTTTATTTTTAAATTACAAATTATTATTACTCCTATCAAAAAAATATGTAATAGTTATCACAAAAACATATAATATACACCATAAAAATATATAATAAGGTGTATATGGTACATACCTTTGGAGGGATATGTACCATTGAATTTCCCCAATTTTTTATCTCCATCTTTGCTACTTTACTACTTTAAAAAGTATAAATGTTTTCTATGTGGTTTTTTTTTTTTTTTTAATTCACTTAAGGGACTGTTTGTAATGAGCACTACCAAGGCTATTACCAACAACCGCAAAGTTTAGTAATGAAGTTTCCAATTCGTCTTGTTTGGGAGAATGTAATTTTAGTAATTTTTTAATTTTTTATCAAAAAATATATAGAAAAGTAGAGAAAGTGATATGATAACTTATTGTGACTTCTTGACTTTTTAACTAAAATTAAAAGTTACCAAATCTTAAAAACCAGAAATACCGACTCAAATTTCATTAGACAAGATACAACTAAAGAGTTATTTTTATTACCCATTTTATTTATTTTGAAATAAATTTATTTATTATGCATTTGCTGCCTATTGATGTTTCCCATAGTTTCTGAAGTGAGAATTGAGAACAGGTGCACCTTTTCTATTTTGGGAGCTTTGTTTTTTTGGATGAATTTTGATGATAATTGAAATTTTGTTTAATTTTTTTAGAAGTTCGTTTAGCATGAAGAGTAATGGGAAGTATAGGAAAATTAATTTTTCTATACAATGTTGGTGGGAGAGCAACTTCAAACTACTTATGGTAGCTTGAAATAAAATTCAGAGAAATAAATTTGGGAGATAAACAAACAAACTTTATCAATTACTGAAAACAATTACAGAACAATGTGACAACTCTCTCTGTCTCTCCAACTCTTACACTCTTTTCTTCTTCTCTCCCATACTCTAAATTCTCAAAATACAATAGCTATATATAGATAAAACTAGTAATGTGAAACCATTAAATGCAAGTGCAGCTAAGGCTGTGAATTTCAAACGGTTGCAACCACTGTTGAAAAACTTAATTTCAGCCTCCATACTTCTACTCTTAGGCTGGTGGAATTTTTTTTTTTTTTTATTATAGGTGAAGCAAGATTACTTCACAATATTCCCCCTTAACCTTGATTCTCCTTGCTGTTTCATCCCGAGCATCAACTTCATTCTATTGAACAGATCATTTTTCAATGGCTTCGTGAAAATATCTACAAAGTGATCTTGAGATTTGCAAGGAAATAATTCCACCTCTTTATTTTTCACATGCTCTCAGATGAAATGATAGCGAGTGTCAATATGCTTACTTCTTTCATGATAAACCTGGTTCTTTGCTAATGCAATTGCAGAACGATTATCAACATAGATCTCAATAGGATTTTCTTGTGAAAATCCTAAATGCTTCAACACATTTCTTAACGAAATTGCATGACACACAGCTGAGAGTTGGCTGTAACATACTCAGCTTCTCAAGTTGATAGTGTCACAATAGCTTGCTTCTTGGACGACCAAGTGAACACTGTATTTCCCATAAAGAAAGCAAACCTAGTAGTACTCTTTCGTTCATCTAAGTCACGTCCCCAGTCACTATCTGAATAGCCAACAAGACTGAAATTATCAGTTGGTTTATAGAATAAACCATCATCGATTGTACCTTTGATGTAGGGAAGAATTCTCATTGCTGCATGAAGGTGTGATTGATCTGGTGTTTCCATATATCTACTAATCAGTCCTACTCCATAGATTATGTCTGGCCCGGTGCAAGTAAGATAGCGAAGACTTCCAACTAAGCTCTTGAAATTAGTTAGATTATCACCCGCATTTATATCTTTTTTGAGCTCCACTCCACTATCTACATGAGTGTTCACTGAATTACAATTCTTCATTCCATATCTATTAAGAATCTCCTTGGCATATCCACTTTGGGAAATAAAAATTCCATCTTTTCTTTATGCCACTTCAATGCCGAGAAAATGAGCCATCAATCCAATATCTGTCATTTCAAATTATTGGACCATGCTTCTTTTAAATTCTTTGAACATGGTTGGATTGTTTTCTGTGAAAATTAGATCATCAACATAAAGACAAAAAAGCAACATGCTTCCATCGGCTTCCTTCTTCAAATATAGTGCGTGCTCATATAGGCATTTTTCAAAACCATTGTCATGAAAATATAGGTCAATTCTAGTATTCCATACACACGGAGCTTGTTTCAACCCATAAAGTTCTTTCTTCAATTTGTACACTTTGTCTTCATGCCCATTCTGAACATATCCCAAAGGTTGTTCAATATAGATTTCTTCTTCAAGAAAACCATTAAGAAATGCAGATTTCACATCAAGTTGATAGATCTGCCACTTGTGCTGGGCAGCCAAAGAAATCATTAGCCTGATAGTCTCCAACCGGGCAACTGGAGCAAACACCTCTCCATAATCAATACCAGCTCTCTTCTTATATCCTTTTGCCACTAATCTTGCCTTGTAGCGTTACACTTCGCCTTGTGCATCCTTCTTTGTCTTGTATACGCATTTCACTCCAATGGGTTTGTGCCCCTCTAGTAGGCTAGTAAGCTTCCATGTGTCATTTTTCTCAATGGTATGAATTTTTTCATCCATTGCCTTCTTCCATTTCTCATCTTAGACGGCTTCTGAGAAAGTGAGTGGGTCACTGTCTGTAAAGAAACAGAACAAATTCATATCATCTCCTTTTGTAGCTTCATAAATCTCTTGCAAATTTGTCATTGGTCTTGGTTGTTTGAAAAAACTATCATCTGATGATGATACGTCACTTCTGTGAGAAACTAGCGATCTAGGTGCAGGTATTCTATGTAGAGGAGTTTGTGGCTCATCTTGAACTTCTCTTGTGATTTCAGCTAGAGCTTTTGATGTTTCATCTTCAAGAATGAGTTCTGCATCTTTAACAACTTCATCTTGATTCCAGTTCCAAGCTTCTTCTTCTTCTTCAAATATCACATCTCTACTCATGATCACCTTTCTGATAATGGGATTATACAACTTGTATCCCATTGTTCTGTCTCCATATCTGACAAGGATACATTTTTCTCCCTTATCATCGAGCTTGGTTCTTCTTGCTTCTAGAATCTTGGTGTACGCAACACACCTAAATATTCTGAGATAGTTGACACTTGGATTATGTGAACTCCAAGCTTCTTCTGGAGTCATAGAGTGAAGGCTCCTGGCTGGGCATCTATTTAGTAGATACACAACACATGATACAGCTTTAGCCCAAAATTGCTTGGACAATCCTTTTCCCGTCAACATGCTCCTTAACATATCTAAGATTGTGCGACTCTTCTTTTCAGCAACACCAATCAGTTGTGGCATATATGATGGTGTTATTTGATGCTTGATTCCATGCTCTTTACAAAATCTTTCAAAAACATTAGATGTATATTCTCCACCTTGATCTGACCACAATGTCTTAATGTAGTAGTTGCTTTATTTTTCTACAAAAGCTTTGAATTCTTTAAAGATACTGAATACCTCCGACTTTCTTTTAAGAAAATACACCCATGTCTTCCGACTATAATCATCAATGAAGGTGAGAAAATATCTATTCTGTCCATTTGACATTAGCTTCAATGGGCCACACACATCAGTGTGCACTAGCTCCAGCGGCATTGTTGCTCTCTACTTCACTTCTTTGGCAAAGCTAATTCTGTGATGCTTGCCAAGAATGCAGCTTTCACAAACTTTATTAGTATGAGCAATATAAGGGAGCCCTTACACCATATTCTTGCTTGACAACAGCTTCAAGTTTCTAAAGTTGAGATGTCCAGACCTCAAATGCCATAGCCAGTCTTTGTCTTTGATGATGGCACTTAAACACTTCGCAATATCATGTTGGATGTTCAATGCAAACATCCAATTGTTGGACGTTCTCACCTGAGCGATCAAATTACCATGATTGTCTTTGATGGTAAGATGACAGGCAATGGTAGCATTGAACATTGCTTTTGTCAAATCCTGGTCGGTTGTTGTAACCACCTCCTCTTCCTCTTGCTTTTCCTCTTAGAGCAAAGTGTGGTTGACTTCTTCCTCCTCCGGCTGGACCTCTTCCGCTTCTTCCTCGAAAACCAGAACTTCAGTTATTATAACCACAGCCTCTTCCTTGGCTTCTTTTTGATGTTCATCCTTGCTCGTTTCTGTCATCTCTAAAAGACAGCTTTGATTGAAGAGCTTGCTCCAGAGAACTTGAGGAAGTCTTCTTGTTGATCCTTTGTTCTTGAATCTCAAGTGTGCCCATCAGCTCATCGGTGGTCATGGCACTGAGATCCTTGGACTCTTCTATTGCTACAACCACGTGCTCGAACTTGGGACTGAGTGATCGTAGAATCTTCTCTATCACTTAAAGAGATTTCGTCTTCTCTTCATATCTTCTGATCTGATTAACAATGGTCAATGTTCTGTTGAAGTACTCAGAAATTGACTCATTTTCATTCATATGCAGCATCTCGAATTCGCCACGTAACACCTGAAGTCGAACTCTGATCATCTTTTCAATTCCATAGTGTGAATTGCGAAGAATACTCCATGCCTCTTTAGAGGTTGCTGCTGCTCAAATCTTCTCAAATCTTGACTCATCAATGCCTTAATAGAGTAGATACAAGGCCTTTTTATCTCTCTTTCTTGAATCTTTTAACGCTGTCTTCTAAGCTTCATTTAAATTTCCTTCATCTTCGAGAGTAGCTGGCTCATTATATCCTCGATCCACCAACTCCCACAAATCTTGTAAGGCTAGTAGGAATTGCATTTGAATACTCTAATTTTCATAGTTCTCCTTGTTGAGTTTTGGAAACTGAGGTTGAAAGAAATTATTTGTGTTGGCCATTGATTGACTTTAAGAAATCTGCAAATTTTCAGGATGTAATTTGCAAATTCTGACCATATAGATGTGTCCAGAATATTTCAAATAGTTGGAAAGCACTACTGGATCACCAAAAACGGACTTCAAACGGCTTAGATCTAGCAAAAATAATTGAATGTTTTAGATCGACAGAATCTAGAACTTCTGAGAAGCACCGGATAATTTCTCCGGATTGGATGACGTCAACGTGACATCAGCGGCGTGACGGCGTCGCTCAGCTCGATCTACGTCTTTGCAGCGCGACTCCACTGCGGCTCGGTTCGGCTTGTTGCTCGACTTGGCTTAATGGCTCAGCTTGAAGTCAGCAATGACATCGTCAACAATGTCAGCTACTAGATACAGATACGGATCCGGATCCAGGCTAATGGATCATATCGTTTGTTAGATGGGTCGGACTCTGCAAATCCGGGCAAAGAAGACGCGTGGAAGTGCGTGGGCATATTACTGCACATGGTAACGGTGTCGACGACGCGTAGAGCGCGTGCAGGCTTTGTAGGACTCAATTTTCAACGTGATTTTTTGTAGTGTGATTGTATTGATAAGACCTACACACTGGTGTGTTCAACAAAAAGGCAATAGACCCGCTACAAGTTCCGCGGGGTCTACGCTGACCCCCAATGCGAAGACGGCCGCCAAACCGAGTAATAACAAAGACACTGCAAGACAAGGTAGGGTGTTTGCTTTGATTCCAGGTGATGTACAAAATACAGCAACAGTGGTGTCAGGTACATTTACTATTTGTGGTCAATCTGCGCATGTATTGTTTGATTCTGGCTCCACTCACTCATTTGTGTCGAAATTCTTCGCTCCTAATTTAGATAAAACTGAAGAAAACTTACCTTGCATGTTGTGTGTGTCCTCCCCTTTGGGAGAGTCTATGATTTGTGCTACTATATACCTAGCTTGTGAACTTCAACTTGGGGATATTCGGGTGTATGCTAATTTAGTGCCTCTCGATATGACCTATTTTGATGTTATTCTGGGAATGGATTGGCTAAGTGCTTATGGTGCAACTATAAACTGTGTGACTAAGCAAATTAATTTTTATCCTCCGGGGCAATCGAAGTCTGTGGTTCAAGGGCAGGAAGTGATTTCACCACCTTATCTGATATCTGCCGTGAAGGCTTGTAACTTAATACGAAAGGGCTGTCAGGGGTATCTATGTAGCGTTTTAGAAGGGCAAGGGATGAATGGGAATATTGATGTGATCCCAGTGGTCCGTGAGTTTCCGGATGTTTTTCCCGAAGAATTGCCGGGCCAACTAATAGACCGAGAAATCGAGTTTGTAATTGAAGTGGTGCCTGGAACCCAACCTATCTCGAAGACACCCTATAGGATGTCACCAGCTGAAATGAAAGAGTTGAAGATTCAATTACAGGATCTGCTTGACAAGGGATTTATCCGCCCGAGTGTATCCCCTTGGGGTGCGCCAGTATTGTTTGTGAAAAAGAAGGACGGAACACTTCGGTTATGTATCGACTATAGGGAACTGAATAAGGTGACAATTAAAAATAAGTACCCCTTACCACGGATAGATGACCTATTTGATCAGTTACAAGGGGCACAAGTTTTCTCAAAAATTGATTTACGATCTGGCTACCATCAATTGAAAGTTAAAGCCGATGATGTGGAGAAGACAGCTTTTCGAACCCGGTACGGCCATTATGAATTTTTGGTTATGCCCTTCGGGGTTACAAACGCACCAACAGCATTTATGGATCTAATGAATCGCGTCTTCAAGCCCTATCTAGACGAATTTGTGGTGGTTTTTATCGATGACATCCTTATATACTCGAAGAGTGCAGAAGCTCATGAGAATCATCTTCGCCTAATTCTTCAAACACTCCGGGAGAAGAAACTGTATGCAAAATTGAAGAAATGTGAATTCTGGTTACAAGAAGTGGCATTTTTAGGGCATGTGGTGACAAAGGAAGGAGTCTCTGTTGATCCACATAAAGTGGAAGCAATTGTGAACTGGCCAACTCCCACTAATGTAACTGAGATACAAAGTTTCATGGGATTAGCTGGATATTATAGGAGGTTTGTTCAAAATTTCTCCAAAATCGCTGTGCCACTTACCCAACTGACACGCAAAGGAGTTGCATTCAAATGGTCAGAGGAACGGGAATCCGCTTTCCAAGAATTAAAAACAAGATTGACGACAGCACCAGTTCTGGCTTTGCCATCTGGTACCGAAGGATTCGTAATTTACAGTGATGCTTCGCACAAGGGGCTTGGTTGTGTGCTAATGCAAAATGGAAGGGTTATTGCCTATGCTTCTCGACAACTGAAACCCCACGAGAAGAATTATCCCACACACGATCTCGAATTAGCGGCAGTAGTTTTTGCTTTGAAAATATGGCGACACTATCTTTATGGTACAACCTGCGAAGTTTACACTGATCATAAAAGTCTCAAGTATCTGTTTACCCAGAAAGAGTTGAACATGCGGCAACGGCGATGGCTCGAGTTGATTAAGGATTATGACTTGCAGATCCAATATCATCCTGGTAAAGCTAACATGGTGGCAGATGCACTTAGTCGGAAGAATATGGGGAATTTGGCAAATCTGTTAGTAGAAAGGAAGGAGTTGAGGATTGAACTGGATGAAATGAATATGGACCTAGTGGTGCGTGAACAGGAGGTCATACTCGCAGCACTAAGAGCTCAACCCACCTTGCTGGAAGAGATTAAGTTACATCAACTGGAAGATGAGACTTTAAGGAAGATCTATGAAGAGTTAGAGGCAAAACCAAAATCGGGATTCAGTTACGTAGATTCGATATTAAAGTTTCAAGGTCGTGTATGTGTCCCCAATGTGTTGGAGCTTAAACGGAAATTACTAGGAGAAGCACATGCCTCGAGATTATCAATACACCCGGGAAGTACTAAAATGTACCGAAACTTAAAACAAAATTTTTGGTGGCCAAATATGAAAAAGGAGATCGCGGAATTTGTTTCTAAGTGTCTACAATATCAACAAGTAAAGGCAGAACATCAAAGACCAGCAGGGTTATTACAACCCCTTCCAATTCCGGAATGGAAATGGGAGCATTTGACCATGGATTTCGTGGTGGGGTTACCGAGAACTCCTCGAAGTATGAACTCAATTTGGGTCATTGTGGACCGATTAACCAAGTCTGCTCACTTCTTGCCTGTGAAGACTCAATATAATGCGGATAAGCTGGCAGTACTGTATATAAATAAAATTGTAAGGCTTCATGGTGTTCCAGTGTCAATTGTGTCAGATAGGGACCCCAAATTTGTTTCAAGATTTTGGCAAAGTTTACAGAAGGCTATGGGTACCGAACTTACGTTCAGCACCGCCTTTCACCCTCAAACTGATGGTCAATCCGAGAGAACCATACAAACTTTAGAAGATATGCTCCGATTATGTGTATTGGATTTCCAAGAAAGCTGGGAAACCCATCTACCGTTGATAGAATTCGCCTACAATAACAGTTACCATTCGAGCATTGAGATGGCACCTTATGAAGCTTTGTATGGAAGACCGTGTCGTTCCCCTGTATGTTGGGCTGAAGTCGGGGATAGGGCATTGTTGGGTCCTGAAATTGTGCAATTAACAACTGAGAAGGTTAAAATTATCCGGGAGAGGTTAAAAACGGCACAAAGCAGGCAGAAGAGCTATGCAGATAACAGACGAAGGGATTTGGAATTTGAAGTGGGTAATTATGTGTTCGTGAAAGTCACCCCGTTAAAGGGACATTCGAGGTTTGGGAAGAAGGGTAAATTAACGCCCCGGTATGTTGGCCCTTTCCAAATTCTAGAAAGAGTGGGTTTGGTAGCTTACCGAGTGGCTCTTCCGCCAAGTATGAGTCAAATACATAATGTGTTCCATGTTTCTATGCTTCGAGGATACCTATCAGATCTATCTCATGTCATAGACCATCACCAACTTGTGCTAGATGATAAGTTAAGCTATGAAGAAAGACCACTTCGAATTTTGGAGCGACAAGTAAAGCAATTGCGCAATCGGGAAATTCCAATGGTAAAGGTAGAGTGGCAAGAACATTATGGCACTGAAGCTACTTGGGAAAAAGAGGAGGATATGCAGCAACAGTACCCATATCTGTTTCCGTTTTGAGGTAAAAGTAACTTTGAGGGACCAAACTTTTTTTTAGGGGGGGAGAGTGTAACAACCCGACCCTCATATATGCTTGTGATATATGTCCGTCCTTTATTCCGTGTTGTTAAATGTCTAAGATGAAACCGTACAAGAAAATAAGTTCAAGTAACTATGTTGTAATGCCTTGTGGAATGAATTGTATCTGTTAGAAAAGAAATGTATCTGTTGCTCCTAGAACGATCGAGTGGAAATTGAGGGCCCCAGCGGCTTAATAAGTCAAAATTGTTCACATATTTGGAACCAGCATAATTTTTAGGTAATATTAAGCACTTCTGTGAAATTTCAATTTTCGGATGTGTAAACGATTGATTTTTGTCTCATTCTCTCTTCATGGAAATATAAGAGTGTTCTTGGTCATTTGATAAGCTAAGGAAGCATAACTCTAAGCTTAGGAATTGAAGGGGTAGAGGGAGAAGATCATCAAGAAGGTTGAGATTTGGGCTAAGGTATGTAAATGTTTGTCTAATTTGCATCTACAACCCTTCTTGTCATAATTTATGTGAAGATGTTTCTATAATCATGTACCTAAGAGTTGGGATTGGAGTGATGTGAGTATGAGGGGTAGTAATTAGCAAGATGATCTTACCCTGCATGTTTTGCCTATTGAAATATTCATGAGAAACTCTACTCTATTTCTTCAATTGATTTGTTTGAATTCAAGTATGTGGCAAGATTTTTGTTATGAGTTGTGATGTGAGAACAAGTAGGAATCTTGTGAATTGGAGTAATTTAAGTTGTGGATTCATGATTGATTTTGTTTACTCAAATGAAAGATGTAATTTGATCCTTGTTCACATGTAATTACATGCTTTGAGCTTCTATATTGGTAAATTAAAGCTAGATTTTTTAGGCCTAAACATGTCTATAAGAAGAAGAAAATTGTGCAAAATTTCAGACCTTTAGTGCAGAATCGCCGCACGTGCGGGGCCTAAGGCCGCACGTGCGGGAACCTCAGCCGCACGTGCGGGAGTCACTGCCGCACGTGCGGGAAAATGGCAAAATTCTGGGCTTCAACACTGCAAAAAAAGCACGTGCAGGGCCTCAATGCCGCACGTGCAGGAGGTGTGCCGCACGTGCGGGAGATCCTAGCCGCACGTGCGGCTCCAGGCAGAAAAGTTGGGATGCTCCGTTTTGCGTGTTGGGTCCTCTAATGTGGTCTAAACCTGCAATTTATATTGTTTGAATGTTCGTTAATTTGATCAAAGTAAGTGAACCGAATATTGATTTAACAAGGATAAAAAGGGACTAATGTGATTTTTCATGTGTGTAGGAAACGCCTCAAAAGGAAGTGCACCGACACAACACAGTGAGTAATAGTACTTCAATGTACCCCTACTCGGTATTTATTATTAATGACGTTGTGACCTTATAGAAAGTATTATCGTATTATATATTGAGGTTATATCTTGACGTTACGAATGTTACTACTAAACTTGTGATGGCATGAAATGATATATTTGCCATAAGTGATTGTTACGAAATTGGGAAAACATTGAAAAAGGTTGTGAAGTTGTACACATCTCATATGAAAGCTTGTGACTAATGGAATGTATCAAGGCAATTATGAATTGTGAACCAATGTGGCTTAGTGCCATTTGTGAACCAATGTGGCTTAGTGCCATTTGTGAGCAAATGTGGCTAAGAGCCCTAATGTGAAACTACGTGACCAAGGGTTAATTGTGAATTGTGAACCAATGTGGCCAAGGGCCATTTGTGAACAATGAAATTACGAAGCCAAGGGCCGATGTGTAAAATATGAATGACACTATTGTGAGCTTGTGAATTAAACAGAACCAAAGGTTTATGTGAAGGATTGTAAATTGTGAACCCAAGGACTCTTTCCGAATGTGTGAAGTTCTTAGGCCAGGGGCCACATTATGACAAGTATAAACCGATTATGTTGTCCCAACAGGCCGTATAGAGACAGACTAATTACATGATTTCAGCATTAAATATGTTTATGCGGATGCTAGTACTATTATTCACTGAGCTTGGCTCACCCTATGTTATGTCTGTTTCTGTAGGTAATCAACCAGGAGGTCGATCTTAGCTCGGCATCGTCATACTTTTGTCAGCCTAGGCACAGCCAAGCTTGGAGGCGGGACCCTACTTTTGTGGAGTTATCTGATGATGACTCACGCTTTTGTTATTGGCTTAAGTTGATTGTTATCTACCCCATCTCGGGGTTAGTTCTGTATATGCCTGTAAATAACTAACTCTTAAGTGTATTTTGGCTTTTGATGTACTTGTCCTGTGAAATGCTTTGATCCTGGCATAACTTAGTAGCTCAATGGATGCCATACTTTCTGTTTTTTTTTCAATCATGTTTTATAGCTTCCGGGCAGGCCCCTCTATGGAACCAGGTTAAGTGTCATCTTCTGTTCAGGTCATGCCCAAACTTTTAGGGGCAAGTTAGGGGCGTGACAAAAAATCTTATTTTTTTATCAACTTTTGAAACTCCGACAACATACGAAAAGAGAAAGAACGAGACATGTGAAAGGTGATATGAAAGTTAGGCCGTGAGATGAATCCAACGACGTAAAAATGAGACAATACAAAATTTTGAAAAAGAAGATAGAAGGGCTTGAAATAATGGTTGGTGGTGGTGGTTTGATGATAGGAGAGGGTGGGTCTACATCTTTCTTTTGAAATTTGAGGCCAAAAATTTTTTTTTTTTTTCAAACAATTTTTGTTTCAAATATGACAACAGGGACAAAATCAAAACAATTTCAAAATTTTGGGGGTAAAATTGAAATTATTCGAAATCTGGGATGTAAAAGTATAGGGATAAAAATAAAATTTTCTCTAAAGTTTAATGATTGATTTGTTTTAATTATAAGGATATGGCTAATGAAATATATTGGTGAGAAGTTATAAATTATTGTTATTTTTATTTTTATTTTTTTTTTCATTGTGAACCTTATTTTTTTTCCGGTTCCGATAGGTAGCTCGAATTTGGAGGCTCGAATTTGGCTCAAATTCGGAGAAGAAGAAGAAAAGAAGAAGAAGAAGAAGGAAGAAGAAGAATGAGAAAAGGAGGAGGAGGAGGAGGAGGAGGAAGGAGGACTGGAGGGGGCATAATCACAGGGGGAGGAGGAGGCAGAGGCGGAGGCGGGGCCGGAGACGACGGCGGTGGTGCTGCGACGATCGCTGGTGCTGCGACGATCGGCGGCGGCGAGGCGACGGCGGTGGTGCTGCGACGATCTCCTCTCCTCCTCTCTCTTTTCTCCTTCTCTCCTCCTCTTTCTCTTCTCCTCTCTTCTTCCTCTACTCTTCTCCTGTGTTCAACGAAGAAGAAGAAGAAAAGAAAGAAAGAAAAGGAAGAGAAAGAAAAGGCAGGAAAAAAAAAATAATAATATTCGAAACCCAAAACGACGTCGTTTTGGGTTTCGAGCTGAATTCGGGCCACCAAATTCGAGCTACGAGTCATTTTCCTTTTTTTTCGATCTCTACTTTATCACTTTCTCACGCACTACTATCAATCTCTGCCATCCGTTGTCAAAAAAGTCTCTGAAAAATTGGCCAGTGTCGAAAAAGTTGTCAACAACGAATAAATGGACAGATAAGTCACCAGATAGGGATATTATGGTCTTTCAATGTGTGGATCTCAAATGAATGATCAAATACTCACAAAGGTGCGGATCTCACACTCATGTAAATATTGTGTATAATATTTAATAATTCATCTAGCCTTTTTTTTTAAATTGATATTGTCCTTGTAGATAATAATAAATAATAAAAAAAAAAGAAATTGGGATAATTGCCTCAAAAATTTGAAAATTAAACTTGTAGCCTGAGTACGATTTTTTGTATTCCAATTTAGATAATGAAAGCTTCTCTCACTTACACCTATTTTATTTCTAATAGTTTTAAAACACAGGAAGAAATTCACCTGCAAGGTACATGCACTGCTATATATATATATATATATATATATATATATATATTAATTTTGTTAAATTTTCAAATCAAATTTATAATATATATTAATTTTGTTAAATTTTTAAATCAAACTTAAATAATTTATTAGTTTATTCAACTCGGTTTATTTATGTATGTATGCACATTCAAAGTGTCGATGTATAGTGCTAGCAGATGATTGGCTTGTTTTTTGGTCTCAACCTAGTTGGAATCGTCTAATTTGCTTTGATGCTTTGGCACTCGCCTCCCTTTATTGATGTTCATCTTTGTATTCTGTACATTTGATTTGCATTAATAAATTTTTTTTGCTGATAAAAAAAAAAAAGTGTCAATGTATATTACATTAACATTAATTGTGTCATATCTTTTGGATAGTAGGGCCTAAAAGGAACAAAATAGTGAACCTCTTACAAAAAAGTGAAAGGGAAAAATGCAAAAATGTATTATAAAGCTGACTCTTAAGGCCACACTTACAACGTTTTATGAAATACAAAAATTCAAGTTCCTAAAAGTGCCTAAAAAAAATTTCATCAATGGAACATAAGTCAAAGAAAATAAGAACAATGACTCGCACAAGGCATAGTCAATAGTAGTGGTTAATTATTACTATTAAATAACTTAAATGTCATCAATTCTTTATAGATTTGCACCAGTCTTTCTCATCTTCACTCCTAGATTACTTGTGGCTTCAGAAGCCTTTTCTTTGGCAGCCTCATACTTCTCCTTCGCCTGATCAGTCATGGTTTCCTTGGCTGACATGTATGTATCACCAATAGTGTCTTTAGCATCATCGTAGGCACTCCCATTGAATCTTCGCCATCATTGACCCTATCTGTAGCCATTCTTATGGTTTGATCTGCCCTATCAGAAGCATAGTTGTATGCCTCAGAGGCTCTATCTCTTCCATGTGACGTTGCTCCATCCACCATCTCTTTGGCATCACCAACCATATCTGAAGCCGTATTCTTGGCTCGATCCGCCTTTTCAGATGCGAAGGTGTAGGCATCAGAGGCTTTATTTCTCCCGCGTGACATTGCTCCAGCCATCGTCTCTTTGGCATCCCCAGCCATGTCTGAGGCCATGTTCTTGGCTTGATCTGCCTTCTCAGATGCTATGGTGTAGGCATCAGAAGCTCTATCTCTTATATGTGGCATTGCTCCAATCATTGTCTCTTTGGCATTTCCAGCCATGTCCGAGGCCCCATTCTTGGCTTCATCTGCCTTCTCATACGCATATGCGTAGGCATCAGAGGCTGTATCTCTCCCTCGTGACATCGCGTTATCCATCGTCTCTTTGGCACCTCCAGCTATGTCTGAGGTCATATCTATGGGTCGAGTTGCCTTCTCATATGCAGAGGTGTAAGCATCAGAAGCCCTATCTTTTCCATGTAACATTGCTCTAGCTATTGTCTCTTTGGCATCACCAGCCTTATTTGAAGCCATATTCAAGGCTTGATCCCCCTTTTCAAAAGCAAAATCGCAGGCATCAGATGCTTTAGCTTTCCCGTGCGACATTGTTTCTACCATCGTGTCTTTGGCATCACTGGCCATATCAGACGCCATGTTCGTGGCTTGACCTAACTTCTCAGAAGCAAAATTCTTTGCTTGACCCATTTTCTCTGAAGCCAAGTTGGTTGCGTCACCAGTCTTTTGAGAAGCATATTTTGATGTTTCTGCACACCAAAATAAATAAATAAATAAAATGTAACTGTTACAAATGGGACTCTAATATTATAAAATTCGACATTATAAGACAAGATAAAAAGAAAAAGATAATCACCAGACGCAGCAGAATTCATTGTCTCTGTGGTTTTTGACGCAGCATCCCCAGCTTTATCCATCATCCTTTGACCTGACTCTTTTGCGTCTTCTTGGTTGAATCCAAGTCCCCTGAAAGCATCCTTGGTCTCAGATGATCGCCAACTATAGAGTTACTAAGACTAAACTCAAATGTAACAAAAAAAATTGGTTAACAGAATTGCACATGTTGCATTTTATTTTAGTTGGTAGGTAGTTAACAGTTCCATGAGTGTGTCTCTTCTACATTTGCATCCCCCTTGAGACAAGTATAACTAAATTAGGGTTTACAATTATCACCAAATTTGCATTTAGTTAAAACATGATAATACTGGTTACAACAACCTTTGGCCTTTAAATATAAAGCAAAATATTAAAATTTTCCATATGCCAACATAATTTTCCTGTACTAGAATATCGCCCCCCCACCCAAACACGTTCCCTTTTTATCCTCGTCTTTTTTCAAATTGAAATATGCTCCACAATAAGTTTGAATGAGCTTTAATTTTTTTTTTTATTACAATTTATCACAGTAAAATGAAATATAATAAATAAATAGTTGGCTTATTTACATGAAGATTTCCTAAATTATTAAGGATCATTTTGAGATATATTATTTTGCCGTTAAATTACAAAAGTGTATAAATGGACCCTCTAAATTATTAAAAAATATACAAATTGAAACACTTGATAGAATGGGTCAAAGTGAAACATACCAATGGTTTAAAGAGTCATTTGTACGCTTTTATAGCTTAGAAAGTAAAGTGATACTTTTCAATAGTTTAGAGAATTAATTTGTAAGTTTTTATAGTATAGGGAATCAAAATAATATTTTTTTAATAATTTAGGTGCTCCATGTAAATAATCCAAATAGCTATATAACATAAATTACATGGATAATATTAGGTACCATGAAAAAAAATATTATGAAATGATTTATGAAAATTTTTTATCCTTTAATTAGTATAGTATTTTATATTGTGTGTATAATCCAAAAGTGCAAAATTCCCATAAAATTTTTCATGATATTTCTTAATGATGCCTATTCTTACTCAAATTACAATTACATATAGACTCCCATAGTGGATGAAAAATTATCTAACAAATATTAAGGAAATAAACAAAGACTCTTCACCTCCTGTGAAAGGGAGACACCTCTGTTCTATTGTTGATTATTCGGTTGTCCGGAGTATGACTACATGGTACTCTATAATATTATAATTGATAGTTAATGTGAAGTATTAATTATTTATGTTAGGTGATTGAGAAATATAATGAAACATAATAATTGGTGATTGGTGTGACTACAGGAACTATTATATAATTTTCCATTCAACACACTCTTAACCGTTCCATTGGTCAACACACTCTTTATTGTCGAGAAGTTATTTCGTGATCTTAAGACATGATTAGGTGATGTTTTAAGATTGTTGTGATTGGTAGAAGAGTAGGGCCCTCAATTTTGTGTTGGGGCATAGGGAACATTAGAAGACTTGACAATTACTGATTGGTTAGAAGTAAGGACACGTGTACCCTGGATATTTAATAATTTTTTCTAAATCAGTAAGAAATTCAATTTATGTATTAGATAGAAATTTTTGAATTTTTGAATTTCAAGGCCCGTTTGTTTTCAGAGGTAGAATGGAAGGGATTCATAGTGAGGGTATTGATAGTGAGAGGATTAATAGTGAGGAATTGTTAAATTATTTTTATATAAAATAATAAAATAAATAAAAAATATAAAAAATTAAACATTAATATTTTTTAAAAAAATTCTCAATATATAAAAAATAAAAAAAATAAACCCCCCACCCAAACACGTTCCCTTTTTATCCTCGTCTTTTTTCAAATTGAAATATGCTCCACAATAAGTTTGAATGAGCTTTAATTTTTTTTTTTATTACAATTTATCACAGTAAAATGAAATATAATAAATAAATAGTTGGCTTATTTACATGAAGATTTCCTAAATTATTAAGAAGTATCATTTTGAGATATATTATTTTGCCCCTTAAATTACAAAAGTGCATAAATGGACCCTCTAAATTATTAAAAAATATACAAATTGGATCACTTGATAGAAGGGGTCAAAGTGAAACATACCAATGGTTTAAGGAGTCATTTGTACGCTTTTATAGCTTAGAGAGTAAAGCGATACTTTTCAATAGTCTAGAGGATTAATTTATAAGTTTTATAGTATAGGAAATCAAAATAATATTTTTTTAATAATTTAGGTGCTCCATGTAAATAATCCAAATAGCTATATAACATAAATCACATGAATAATATTAGGTATCATGAAAAAAAATATTATGAAATGATTTATGAAAATTTTTCATCCTTTAATTAGTATGTAATATTTTATATAGTGTGTATAATCCAAGGGTGCAAAATTCTCATAAAATTTTTCATGATATTTCTTTAATGATGCCTATCCTTACTCAAATTACAATTACATAGAGACTCCCATAGTGGATGAAAAATTATTTAACAAATATTAAGGAAATAAACAAAGACTCTTCACCTCCTATGAAAGGGAGACACCTCTGCTCTATTGTTGATTATTCGGTTGTCCGGAGTATAACTACATGATACTCTATAATATTATAATTGGTAGTTAATGTAAAGTATTAATTATTTGTATTGGATGATTGGAAAGTATAATGGAACATAATAATTGGTGATTGGTGATTGGTGTGACTAACTATTATATAATTTTCCATTCAACACACTCTTAACCGTTCCATTGGTCAACACACTCTTAATTATCGAGAAGTTATTTGGTGATCTTAAGACATGATTAGGTGATGTTTTAAGATTGTTGTGATTGGTAGAAGAGTAGGGCCCTCAATTTTGTGTTGGGGCATAGGGAACATTAGAAGACTTGACAATTAGTTATTGGTTGGGAGTAAGGGCACGTGTATTCTGGATATTTAATAATTTTTTCTAAATCAGTAAGAAATTCAATTTATGTATTAGATAGAAATTTTTGAATTTTTGAATTTCAGGACCCGTTTGTTTTCAGAGGTAGAATGGAAGGGATTCATAGTAAGGGGATTGATAGTGAGAGGATTAATAGTGAGAAATTGTTAAATTATTTTTATATAAAATAATAAAACAAATAAAAAATTAAACATTAATATTTTTAAAAAAATTCTCAATATACAAAAAATAAAAAAAATAAAAAATTTTTTAATCTCCTCACTATTTTTCTAATACCATCTCTACATCTTCCTTCCCAATCCCCCTTCCAAGGCCTTTACTAATACCAAGGGATTAGAAGTCCCCTCCCCATCTCTAAAAACAAACACCCCATATAGTAGTCTCACCTTACTATCAATCACAATTCCCTCCCTATAACCCCAAACAAACGAGGTCTCATTTTATCACACGTGTACCCTAGAATTTTATGTCATTTTCGGTGTTGAAAATTTTATATCTTGTGTGTATATGTAAGCTTACTGGGAGACTTTTCCGACAGCCCAACCAGTCCAAGAATCAGCCTTCTCCCCAGCGTCTTGCAAGGTCTCTGCAGTTCTCTGCTTCGCTTCTTCAGCTCTCAACTTCATGTTCTCCGCCGCCAGATTCATCCTCTCATTCGCATTGCCCATTGTTTCCTCAACACGCCAACACCAGCACACCTCCATTGACATCGCAGCAACAACCCACATTATCAATAGCTCCCTTCTCTTTCCCATCTCTCTACTATACTATACTATCTTACTCTCTCTGTCTCTCTGTCTCTCTCTCTACAACAAAATTGAAAACTTGTATTCTAAAGTAGTATAGAAATTGAACAGCCTCTACTGGGGATGTAGATGTGGTTTTGTTGGATTGGATGGATAAGAGTGTGTCGGAGAAAACGTGAAAGAAGGAATAGGAACCGTTGTAGAGGGAGCGAGACTGGTCTTTTAACATGGAAGGGAGTCATGAGGGGGTATAAGGCAACGTGGCGGTTTCTCAGGAATTTCATGAGTGTTGTTGGTCTCTATTTCTTTTCTCATCTCACGATCCAAACAGAATGTAAATGCCACATCTTCATGAAAATGGCCAATTGGTGTTGTGTGTTGGTTGTGTTTTGATTGGGCACAATTTTGCGGGTGACCTCTGTTGCCTACGGGCATCTCTCCTCACCAGAGAACATAGGAGAGAGAAACAAATCTGTGGTGTTTTATATATATAAATAGAGAGAAAGAGAGAGCGTTTCTATTTTCACGCATCTTATTTTATCTCCAATAATGCTAGGTATTATGAAAGAAGTATCATGAAAAGTTTTCATAAAAATTCTCTATCCTTAGATTAGTTTATAGTATTTGTAGTGTTTTATTGTATATTATACAATCACTCTTAGATTAGTTTCATAAACATTTTCATAATATTTATTTCATGATGCGTAACATTACTCTTTTATCTCAATTCACCTACTTTGATAGTTCAAATATCAATTTTTAAACAAAAACCAACTATGCTTTAATTTTAACCTTTTTTGTTCAAAAATAATTATAACAGTAAATAGAAATGGGACCTAAAATATAGTGTAAAATGTGTTGAAATTTTAATAAAAATAAAAATCATTATTTCTACTTATTTTGTTTGACCACTTAAAGATTTATTATTATATTTTAATTCTTATAAGTTTCTTACATTACATCTATACATATACCTATACGAGTTGAGAAGAAAAATATAAAGATCTTATACACTTTTGTGGAGATATATTTTTTGAGTACTAACACGTGGCCAAGGTGACGCCAACGTGTTAGCTGAGGTGCCACATGTCTTGGTTATGACGCCGATATGATCTCGTTTAGGCCGAGGTTATCTCCGAAGATATCGGAATCTGAGATAAACGGATAAGGCACAAGAGTCTTACAATGAGGAAGGACTTTAGCATGGATAAGGATAACACTCTTAGGGAATTTATCACTATCTCTTGGAGAGTCCAGGATAAGCACTGAGCAGATGTCCATTGAAGCTAGGCTTCTATGGGGACAAGGATTGAGTTAACTATAAAAGAAAGGCACCCCCGATGGGTCTAAGGTACGCAATTTATATTCTGAATAGTGAGTTTAGCACTATTGATTATCTTTGAGAGATATACTGACTTGATCGTCGAAATACCCCCGGGTGGACGAACCACCGCCAGAATCTTCTCTTTCTGTTACAGGTCAACCAGGTGTCATCTATTCTGCCAGTGCTCTCCAGCTGAATACTGAGTTGGAAGTGTGATCAAAAATTGACTCACACAATTTGGCGCCGTATGTGGGAAAGAGAAGAGAATAGATGGCCAGTGACGGACAGAAGGATAAGGTTAGGACGAAATCCCTGCTGGGAGTGGAAAACACGTTGACCCAAATGTGGAAAAAGATGGTCGCAATGAGGAGACTCAGAACCAGAATCACGGCAAGAAAGACGTCGGCTAGGATGGCGACGTGCCAAAGAAACCAGATCAAAGCGGATACTACAACGAGGACGACCTCCAGGTATGGAAGGATAGATGCCTGAGGAGGGACGAAGAAGTGAAAGAGATGGCAAACAAGTTGGCAGACCTGCAATCGGTTGTCAATTTTATAATGCAAAGTAATGTCATGCAGCCACCATACCCGCTACAAGACACGCCGATTCCGGCGGCCAATGCCCAGAAGGGAGGGTAGAAGCCAATCCCAATAGCCCCTCAGCACACCAGAAGCGAAAAACACTCTTACCGACCTTCCAGGGAAGTCAGGCGAGGAGAGTCGAGGAGAAAAGAGTCACGATGGACACATCGCACTAAAGAAGCAGATCCAAGAGAACATCGGCACGTTCAAAGGCAGGAGCTGTGCTTCGACACAACTCATGGAGAAAGGTCGCAAAGGGCCCACAACGAAGCTGAGAGTAGCATACCGAAAAGACTGAAGTCGAGAGATAACCGAGCTCCTGGGCGAACAAATGAGGACTTGAGAGATTACCTCAAGAGGAAGCAACAGAATGCCGATGTCGAGGTAACCTCCCCTGATAAGCCGAGAACACCATTCTCGATGGAATTGGACAAATTTGAGGCGCTGAAAAGATTCAGTATGCCAAGGTTCCAAATATACGATGGTAAGTCAGACCCCAACTTTCACATTGGATTATACTTAAACTCAATAGCATTGTCTAGTGGGAACGAGCCGTTGCTCTTCAAAGTGTTCCCCTCATCGTTCGGGGAGACTGCATCAGATTGGTTTCACAAACTACCGAAGAGAAGCATGAAGACCTAGGAAGGCCTAGCCGAGATGATTGTGGCCAGGTTCGTGACAAACAAGCTGCAGCCATTAAGGGTGGATGCATTGATGGCTCTGAAGATCAGTAAGGATGAAGGCCTTAGGACCTATGCAAAAAGGTACTATGAGGTGTTCAACCGAATACCAGAGTGTAATCAAGAGGTGGCGGTCGTATCTTTTAAGAACGGCCTAAAAGACGACTGTCCATTACGAAAATCTTTGGTAAAGATATTGCCAAAAAGCATGGAAGAGCTCATGGCTAGAATCGAGAAGTATACCAGAGCTGAGGAAGATACATCAGGGACTAAGGAGGTAAGCAAGAAAAAGGAAACGGCTCGCCGAAGCGAGGCCGAGGTAACAACGGATGCAGCAAGCAAGAGATAGGACTGAGGGCTACTCATGCAGTTACGACTGTGTTCCGGATCCCAATTCACAAAGTCCTGGACAAAATTCGGAGCCAACCCTATTTAAGAGCACCAGCGAGGGCACCTGGAGAGTTTATGAGAAGAAACCTTGGCAGACATTGTGCTTACCACAATGAAGATGGACACATGACTCAGGGTTGTAGAGCCCTGAAAACACACTTAGAAGACCTGGTGAGGCAAGGCCATTTGAGAGACCTTGTCGATGAGGCCAGGACAAGGGAAGAACAGGCAAGATTGCCTCAGGCGACGGCAGCTCCGCCTCCCCCAGCACAGCAACCTCAGGCAGGAGGACCTTGGGTAATTAATGAAATTCACTCGAAAGTCAACAAAAACGAGATTCGGGGGGTGACCCAAAAGGTAAAAAACCTACAGCATGTCTACCAAGTCGGGGAGAAGAGACATCGTCCCGAAGAGTGCCAAGGACCAGTAGTGTCCTTTACTGAAGCCAACCTTGAGATGGTGCAGCATCCACATAACGATGCCTTGGTAGTATCCCTCCAGGTTGGGGAATGCCAAGTGAAATGCATCTTAATCGACCAAGACAGCTCTTGTGACATCATGTACGTCAAATGTTACAAGGAGCTTGGCCTTCACCCAGACGATATGGAGCAATCCAATAGCCCAATGGTTGGGTTCAATGGAACGCCGACATGGCCACTGGAAACGACGAGCTTAGAGGTGCAGGCTAGCACCAAGAAGATAAAGACAGAGTTCACCGTAATCGACACACACTCCCCTTACAATATCATCTTGGGAAGGCCGTGGTTACATGCGATGCGGGCTGTTCCCTCAACATTGCATCAACTATTGCGGTTCCCAACAAAACATGGGATAGAGGAGATCAGAGGAGATCAGCTGCAGGCAAAAAATTGCTCCATGGCAGCAATGAAATCCACTTACAGCATACGAGAACCAGAGAAGGCAGAGATCGAAGGCGAAGACGGAGAAGTCCTAGAGGATGTCGGCAAGGAGCTAGCTGAGAAGAGTGAAAAAACACTGAAGAAAATCCTCGTCCAGGAGGGGGATAAAGAACGCTTCTTTCTTCTCGGCTCGGGCTTAGCTGAAGAAGAGGAAAAAGAGTTTGAAGCTTTTTTGAGAGCAAATATTGAGATGTTTGCTTGGACGCCTTACGAAATGCCTGGCATTGACCCCGAGGTCACTTGCCATAAACTGAATGTTAATAGGTCGACAAAACCCGTAATCCAACGAGCAAGAAGACAGACGTTAATACACGTCGAAGCAGTGGAAGAGGAAGTAGACAGACTTCTGGAGGCCAGGGCCATTCGAGAGGTAAATTACTCGACATGGCTATCAAACACAGTGGTGGTGAAGAAAAAGAATGGTAAATGGAGGGTCTGCATGGACTTTACTAGCCTGAACAAGGCCTGTCCCAAAGACAGTTTTCCTCTACCCAAGATTGACCAGCTGGTAGACACCACTTCGGGGCATGGAAGGATGAGCTTCCTGGATGCCTACAGGGGATACCATCAGATAGCCATGCATCCCCCAGATAAGGAGAAGACTGCGTTTATCACCCCAAAAGGTCTGTACTGCTACAAAGTGATGCCTTTTGGGTTGAAAAACGCAGGAGTAACTTACCAAAGACTGGTAACCAAGATGTTCAAACACCTGATTGGCGGAACGGTGGAAGTTTACATCGATGACATGGTCGTGAAGACCAAGGAACCTAAAGGTCATCTAGCCGACCTGAAAGCAGTCTTTGACATCCTTAAAACATATCGGCTCCGACTCAATGCAGCGAAGTGTGCATTTGGAGTGGGATACCTGGTGACTAGAAGGGGTATTGAGGCCAGCTTAGATCAAATTAAGGCCATCCTGGAATTGAAGAGCCCAACGTCGGTAAAACAGGTACAAATGTTGACTGGAAGGGCCGTAACCCTAAATAGGCTCATAAGCAGAAGCTCAGACAAGTGCAAACCTTTCTTCAACTTAGTGAAGAAAGCCACATATTTTTTATGGACAGAAAAATGCGAGGTCGCCCTGGCCAACTTGAAAAAGTATTTGACCACAGCTCCAGTTCTTTCAAATCTAGAACCTGTGAAGGAGTTGTTTTTGTACTTAGCAGTCTCAGAACACGCAGTAAGCACAGTGGTAATCCGAGAAGAAAAAGGAGAGCAAAGGGTTGTTTACTATGTAAGCAAAACCCTGGCCGATGCAGAAACAAGGTATCTACCCTTAGAGAAATTGGCACTGGCTTTAGTAATGGCTTCAAAGAAACTGAACCATTACTTCCAGGCCTATAAAATTGTTGTGCTAACTGAACACCCCTTGAAGTCCTTGCTGCAACAAGGAGACCTGACAAGAAGAATAGCTAGATGGGCAGTGGCCTTGGGACAGTGTACAGACCTAGAACAGTAATCAAAGGCCAAGTTTTGGCCGGCTTCATGGCCGAGTTCACACCAGAATCCATCGTACATCGGGCTCCGTTAAGCCGAGGTGAACAATGTCCAAGCAAGTAAGGAGAAGCCTAGCCGAATACAACAGAACAAAGGAAGAAGGAAAAACTTAGACCCTGCAGCATTTACATCGGCGACTCCTTTCGACTGTTTGTCGATGGGAGCTCAAACCGACAAGGAGCGGGGGCAGGAGTAGTACTGGTATCTCTAGATGGAGAGATATTGGAACAGTCCATTCGATTGGGGTTCAAGGCCTCAAACAATGAAGCAGAGTATGAAGCATTGATTGTAGGACTAAAGCTGGCGGTAGCAGCAGAAGCAGATGAAGTGATAGTCTTCTGTGACTCCCAGCTCATAGTCAACCAGACAACGGGCGAGTTTGCAGCCCGAGATGAAAGGATGTCAGCCTACGCAAAGGAAGTCAACAGGTTAGTGGCCTTGTTTCAGAATTGCCGACTACATCAGGTTAGCCGAGATGATAACAGTCACGCCGATGCACTGGCCAATCTAGCTAGTGCAATACAACCACGAAAAGCAAGGATGATAATGGTCGAATACCTGTCGGACCCGAGCATTGAACCACCGATCGCAGAGCACGAAGCAATGTGTGGGACATGGGACCAAGCTGGATGGATGTAATTGTAGCCTTCTTAAAGGAAGGGAAGCTGCCAGATGACCACAAAGAGGTGCACAAGATCAGATTGAAGTCGGCAAGATTCAGTTTGACAGCAGAAGGACATCTCTACAGAAGATCCTTCGCTCGACCCCTTTTGAGGTGTGTACATCCTTCACAAGTTGAAGATTTTTTATATGAAATACATGAAAGAATTTGTGGAAACCATGCTGGAGGCAGATCACTTGCCCATAGGGCCATTACACAGGGGTATTGGTGGCCCTACATGCAGAGAGATGCAGAAGCCTATGTGAAAAAGTGTGAAAAGTACCAAAGGTTTGCACCCCTGATACACCAACCAGCAGCAGACCTGAACCCAGTATCCAGTCCTTGGCTGTTTGCCCAATGGGGCATGGATCTCGTTAGGCAACTGCCCCAAGCAACTGGACAAAGGAAGTACTTACTGGTAGCAGCAGATTACTTCACCAAATGGATAGAAGCTGAGCCCCTGGCCAAGATCTGAGATGTGGACGTAAAGAACCTCATATGGAGAAATATCATTACCAGATTTGGGATTCCAAGAGCAATAGTTGTCGACAATGGAACACAATTTGACAGCAAGCTAATTAAAAGCTTCTGTGCAAAATTCAAGATCAATAATTATTTTTCAACCCCAAGCTTTCCTCAAAGCAATGGACAAACAGAAGCATCCAACAAAGTTATCCTAGATGGAATAAAAAAGAGGCTGCAAGCAGGGAAAGGAAAATGGGTGGATGAGTTACCAAGTGTACTCTGGGCATATCGGATTACGCCGAGAAGATCAACAGGAGAATCCCCTTTTGCCATGGCTTGTGGCACAGAAGCTGTCATTCCACTAGAGGTCGGCATCCCAGAGATCAGAACCCAGGGAGTAGAGAATGGAACTAATGATGTACTCTTAGCCCGAGATCTAGATCTACTAGAAGAAAGAAGGGAGAGAGCTGCAATTCAGCTAGCAGCATACCAGCAGTAGCTTGCCAGGGCTTACAATAAAAGGGCTAACCCAAGGGAGTTTCAAGTCGGCGACTTAGTCTTGAGAAAAGTCGTCGGCAACAAGAAAGATCCCAGGGAGGGCAAGCTTGGACCAAATTGGGAAGGACCCTACAGAATCACTTCGGTATTAGGCAATAGGGCATATCGGCTCGAAGATAATGAGGGCAAAGAGTTGCCAAGACCCTGGAATACTTGTAGTCTGAAGTTTTTCTATCATTAGATTTTCCTTGTTTTTTGCCGACGTAATGAATAAAATTTTAGTAGAATTCTTCTACATTTATGACTAATAAGATACTTGCCGATGTTTCTAAAATACATGCGTAATGAGAATCCAAGTGGAACTTAAGTTCACATTAGAGGGCAGAGAGTTGGAAAACGGTTCTAACACTTGTTGAAACTTGTGAAAAGTTTACAAGTTGAAGTTAAACCGAGATGATAGTTAACACTTGTTGAAACTTGAGAAAAGTTTACAAGTTGAAGTTAAACCGAGATGATGTTTAACACTTGTTGAAACTTAAGAAAAGTTTACAAGTTGAAATTAAACCGAGATGATGTTTAACACTTGTTGAAACTTATGAAAAGTTTACAAGTTGAAGTTAAACCGAGATGATGTTTAACACTTGTTGAAACTTGAGAAAAGTTTACAAGTTGAAGTTAAACTGAGAGATGTTTAACACTTGTTGAAACTTGTGAAAAGTTTACAAGTTGAAGTTAAACTGAGATGATGTTTAACACTTGTTGAAAATTGAGAAAAGTTTACAAATTGAAGTTAAACCGAGATGATATTTAACACTTGTTGAAACTTGAGAAAAGTTTACAAGTTGAAGTTAAACCGAGATGATGTTTAACACTTGATTGAAACTTAAAAAGTTTACAAGTTGAAGTTAAACCAAAATTATGTTTAACACTTGTTGAAACTTAAAAAGTTTACAAGTTGAAATTAAACCGAAATTATGTTTAACACTTGTTGAAACTTAAAAAGTTTACAAGATAAAGTTAAACCGAGATTATGCTTAAAACTTGTTAAAACTTAACAAGTTTACAAGTCGAAGTTAAACTAAGGTTAAACACTTGTTGAAATTTTATGAAAAAATTTACAAGTTGAAACCAAGGTCACGCCAAAAAAGGTACTTGGGTACTTGCCAAGGTAAATCATCAGTTTGTATAACCGAGGTGTGTCACCCCGAGAAGATTACACAAGATTGAAGTGTATATTAAAGATATGCAAAATATTCTAAGTATGAAATCATACAAGAGCAATAAAGGAAAGACAAACATGCAAGCATCCAAGAAAGAAGACTGTTAGATCGAGGCTGGGTCTGGATCTCAGAAGACTGTTGGGAGGACATCTCGGCCACCTTCTCGGCCGCAAGCTCAGCATCAATTTCTTGAACGGTTAGATCGAGGCTCTTGTCGGCAAGGGACACGTCCGATGACGCCTTCTCAGGAGTGGCATCCTTGGGGGCTTCCTCACCCTCCTCATCTTGAGTCAAGTCCAGGACTTGCTCGTTCAGAGAAGGGGACTTGATCCCAGCAGCCTCCTTTGATTTCCTCGCCAAGGTCTCCTCCTCGGACTCAGATTCGTCGTCGGATTGAGTTGGAATTGGAGGGAATGAAAGAGGAATGACATCGGCGTTCCTGAGGGGCGAGTCCTCGGGGACTTCAAGCTTTTTTAGAAGAGACATCCAACCCAAGGTGAAACCCTTGTTGCATGCCTGTTTCACTTGCTTTTCATAGTCTGCCGTGACATCGGCCACCCTTTCATTATAGCCCTTCTCATTGGCGGCCTTGACTTCGGCCTCTTTTGTGGCCAAGGCTTCTTGAAGTTTCTTCTGGGCCTGGGTCATTTTTTCTTCGGCCTCTCTCTTTTCGGCCTCAAGAACCTTCTTAATGGCCTCGGCGGATTCGACTTTTTCTTCAGCGACATTTTGGGCCTTAATAACAACCTCGGCTTGATCCTCCAAGGTCTTCATCTTGGATTGAAAGCTTTTATTGGCCTTTTCAGACTAGCAACTTCTCTCTTCTTATCGGCCAGTTCTTTCTGGTTCTCAAATGATTGTATTGAGAAGGAATGAGCATGCTGGATGGCCTGAAAGCGAACAAGACAAAAAGTTATTAGAAAATTTTCTAAGTACAAGAAAGAAAGAAAAAAGACCAAATAAAGACACTCACTTGGACAGAGCACTAGAGCATCAGAGCATAGTTTTCATATTCGCTCAGCTCGGCGTTCCGGTCGAGATCGCCAGGAAGGAGCAGAGCGGTACTAAGGGCAACGTCGGCGTTGATATCATCGGCACTATCGCTAGCCCTAACAGGCTTATCCTCTAGTGTGATTTGGGGGGCCCGGGGGGCATCGTGCTTCAGAGACCCTGATGTGGTTGTAGCAAATGACCTCGGTCTCTTTAATTTTGGGGATTTAGATGGCTGGGCCTCGGCTGGCCTCTTCTCGGCAGCAGATGTAGTTCTCTCGCTCGAAGCTAATTTCGAGATCGGCAAAGTATCTTCAGTGTCAATTAGAGTCACCTTTGCCTTTGGTTGAGCCTTCTTGATCCTTTTTGTCTTCGGCTTTAGCTGGGTTGGCGCTGATTGGGCATCAACTGAATCAAGAATATCGGCCAAAAGATCCTTAGCAACTGCTTTTTGGCAGCCCATTTCAGCAGCAAAAACTATTCGGCGTCGTCGACGGCGCTGGGATATTGGGATCAGATATGGAGCCAAAGTTGATAACTGATCTGCTGGGTCAGAAGTTGATCCTTGATCTGGCCGAGATGAGGAGGCAGCTTGAGGAGTTGTAGCAGAATGTGGAGAAAGGCTTTTCTTCTTCTTCTTGGGAACGTCGGGAAGAGCTGACTTGTAGGTAGGAATGAAATTGAGTAGAAGAGGGGCCTTCCATTTGAGGACTGGAAAATCCAACAGTTTCCTCACGCCTTTGCTGGGAAAGAAAGACTGACGGAAGCCCTTTGGTGGCTGAGGAAGAGCTGCAAGAAAAGCAGACATTAGAAACAAATAAAGTATTGAAGACTTTAAAACAAACAAGTTAATATGGACACAGGGCTCTTACCATTGCCCTCTACAAAAACTGTTCGAGGAAAAGGGTGAAGATGGAAGTCATCATCTGGAGCGAACTCCCAGTTCCCCGAGGTAATGAAGTAATCGTCTCCAGCTCCCTTGTTGGAGTCTGGGAGGTCGGCTATGATTTTGTATTCTGTGGATCTCGGCTTGAGGTAGTAAATGTAGCCCGTGTCTTTTTTGAGGCCACACATAGTGTAGCAATACTGGATATCAGCTAGGGTAACCCTAACGTTTTCTTGTTTGGCTAAGGCTATGATGCCATTAATGACTCGATAGGAATTAATGGCAAGCTGCATTGGGTTCAACTTATAATAATGGATGATCTCACGAAAAAGGATATTAAGTGGGAGCCGAAGTCCACACTCGATGAAAGCTACAACAGGAAGGGGCATGGAACCAGCTGTGGGCATGATAGAGTCTTCTTTCCCAGCCAACCTCAGATGGACGTCGGCAGGATGTCAAACTCACACGTAAAGTGATCTAACTTGGTCGGAGTGTCTACCCTATGTTTCCACATACTCATGATATCGGCCTAACTAGAAGGAACTGGGTTTAAGAATGAAGGTGTTTTAAAAGGGTTATTGGGACCTCGGCAAAAACCTAAAAATTTGCTGGGTAAGAATTTATGGAAATAGTTTTAGTTTTTCCTAAAAAAATCGTGGGTTCTACAAACAAATCCCAAACCTAGATCTATGGAAACGAAGATGGAAGGCACGAATCTGGAAAACAGAAAAGCAAGAATGCGATTCAGAGTCAAAATAGTGAAGGATCATCAAGAAACACAAAACAGGTGTAACAGGCCAAGAACAGTGGCAACAGTCAACAAATGTGTGAACAGTGTGAATTCAAGACATAAAATGAGGAGAAACAAAAGCGTAAACGTGCTCAAATACATGATTTGTGAATTAAATACTTGAGCAAGAATAGCAGCAACAACAGATATATGAAGCGAAATTTCTTGAAAAGCAACAAGAAATTGAAACCAGGAGGAACGGTGACTTACCAGAAAAAGGAAGCCGATGTTGAGTTCGCCGAAGTCAGACGAACGGCAGCAGCAGAGAAGAATAGCAAAAGTCTCACTGGAGGAGGTGAACAACGGTGGTAGCAGAGCTTGAAAGCTTGGAACAATGGAAGATTTGAAAAGGCTAGAGAGAGAGAGAGCTTCTGAAACGATGTAAAGTGGAAAGACGGGGGAAAGAAACAAGTTTTGTCAAAACTTGAAACGGCGGCAAAAAGGGCAATTAATGCACCTGGAACAACGAATGCGTCAGACAGCGCATGTAGGCGTGAGACGACTTGCAAGCGCGTACGGAGTACGATCCAGTAAAAGGAAGACGTGTGGCTGAAACGGTTGAGTTATTTTGCATGACAGCTCATACGCGTGAAGGAGATCTTGGAATCTTTAAACCTTAAAGAGACATGTCGGCCTATATAATGATCTCGGTTGAGACTTTAAACCGATGTATTGGCAGGAAGTTCTGGTATAGGTTCCATCACCTCAGAATGCCAAGGTAATAGAACCTAGGGGGCAGTTGTGGGGATATATTTTCTGAGTACCAACACGTGGCCAAGGTGACGCCGACATGTCTGCCGAGGTGCCACGTGTCCTGGTTATGACGCCGACGTGATCTCGTTTAGGCCGAGGTTATCTCCGAAGATATCGGAATCCGAAATAAGCGGATAAGGCACAAGAGTCCTACAATGAGGAAGGACTTTAGCATAGATAAGGATAACACTCTTAGGGAGTTTATCTCTATCTCTTGGAGAGTCCAGGATAAGCACTAAGCAGAAGTCCATTGAAGCTAGGCTTCTATGGGGACAAGGATTGAGTTAACTATAAAAGAAAGGCACCCCTGATGGGTCTAAGGTACGCAATTTATATTTTGAATAGTGAGTTTAGCACTATTGATTATCTTTGAGAGATATACTAACTTGATCGTCGAAGTGCCCCCGGGTGGACGAACCACCGCCGGAATCTTCTCTTTTTGTTACAGGTCAGCCAAGTGTCATCTATTCTGCTAGTGCTCTCCAGCTGAATACTGAGTTGGCAGTGTGATCGGAAATTCACTCACACAACTCTCAATACAAATGATAAAGAAAAAATTTTTCTAAGACTTTTCTTTATCTGTTTTTTGTATTTTTGGGTGACTTTGATTCATGACTCATTCATAATTTCTTAGTGGATGTAACATTGGACGAGACATGTTGTAAGCACTTATATTTTGGAGTTGTTACACTTCGATTGTACCTTCACTTAGAGAATAATAACGGTTTTCAAACAATAATTATACATCTCTTAATCTGACATGCCAACAATTTTTTACTTTTGTTAATTACATGCATTCTTATTTTATTAGTTGTAAATCTCTTAATTATTAATTAAAATTATATTGTTGGATTTTTTTTTTTAACAAAATGTAATTTAACCCTTGTCAGTTGTGATTATTAAAGGCCTTATAAATGGCAATTTGTGTCTCTTCTAGTAAGCTCCACAAACCAACTAGGAAGAAGCTCGAAACAGATGTTCAAGAAGATTCTAACATGTTTCATCAATTCAGTAATCTTTTTATGATTGTGGGTATCTCATTGTAACGCCCCTAAAATAATACAAATAATCCAACTCATAAGAGAAATGATTATAATAGAATTGGTATACCTTCATATATCAAAGTTCGTTTTATAAAAGATAATACATGCAATATACAATCACAAATGTTCATCCTGAATTTATAGCATGTAATACCAGTTAACAATAACAAAATAAATACCCTACGGGTTTACATCTTTCCAAGGCACTACTTGGTTACAACAAAAGGGAGTCATAAGCGCCATACATATAAAGCCTTCGGCTTGAATAAACATTTAAACATAAAATAACAAAATAGAGTCTCCAGCTCCTAAGTCCTTCCAAGCTACGTCCTTGGAGGAAGCATGTCACCGGTACCTAAAAATGGTTTCCCAAGTAGGGTGAGCTAAAGCTCAGTAGAAACATTCTATCACAATATATGAGATTTAACTAACATATAAGTGTCAGCTAACATTCAATATTTATGACCAACGTACAATCTTCCCATGACCATTCAGTACTAATACCATTCAGTACTAATACTCACGTCCCAATCCATTTCTATTTATTCATTCCAAGTTAATTAGTTTCATTTCAAATCATATGCCAAGTGTATAATTTTCCAAATAACCAAACCGAGACTACAACTCAGTTGTTCTCATTTTACATAACCATCACACAAGCACTTCAGCCTTGCCATTTTGCCAAAATTTCGTCTGCAGGATCGGCACCCATGTATGCAAATGATTTCGAAACTTTCACCCTAGACACTCCGGCCAATTTAGTTTCAGTGGAGTCCATCCCCTATCTCCTCCCAAAACATGGAGTACATCCCCTTTTTTTCTCCCAAAACATTATATATATACAATGTATTTGAAGTACCGTCATATTCAATGACTATCAATTATACATATTCAATGCCTTAACATACCGTCATGTTCAATGACATAATTAAATGATTAGTTTTAATTCACCTAATCCTCATACAATTTCTACAACAATCATAGCTATCTTCCATCGATAGCCTAATACAGTTATTTCTAAATAGATATACAATCGTTATAACAGATAATTCATCAAATTTCTATAAGTGAGTGATTTAACATACCCAACTACACATCCTTTCAATTTCACATTTCTCATACCAATTCCATTATTTATACAAAATAATTATTTAACACATATTAGGGCAAATATCTCCATTTTCCAAATATTAATCCAAAGGTTAAAAATCCACCATTCTAATGCAAGATAACCTCATATTCAAAATCCCATATTCATTTATAGAACACAACATAGAAATCCCTTTTCTCAATTTGAATCCAAACCCTAAATTTTCTCCAAACATCCCAAAACTCACCATTTATACGTAACAACAAATAACTAGGTTAAAGATCATAACAAAGTATAGAATATCCCTACCTCAAGTGTAGAAGCCCAAAAGAGAAGAGGAGGAACTTCAAAAATGATGAAATCAAACTCTATTCGGATGTAATGGCAGCCCTTGAGGTGCTCCACCTTTTCCTCAAAGGGAGTAGAGTAGAGAGACCCTTAGATCCTAGGGTATTTTTAGAGAGAAGTCGGTTTTTAGAAAGAAAAAGAGCCGATCTAGGGTTTTTGAGTAAAAATGGGTCAAAAAATGAAGAAGAAAGTGCTGCTGCAAACTGACATAGGCGAGGCTTGCACGAGCAAAAGAATTGTCCCTCGAGCGCAAGAAGCGTCGCTCGAGCGCAGAATACATACCTTCAAAAGTTTTACAAACACACATTGTCGCTTGAGCGCAAAAAGCTTCGCTTAAGCGAAGAACATCACCCTTCCAGAATCTCTGCAAGCCTGCAAAAATGCTGGGAGCTCACAAAGCTCGCTCGAGCGAAGAAGTAAATTTCTAGACAGCAACAACTTGAACAATTAGCAACCAACCTATTCCAAACATGCCTAAGGCACTCCGAAACTCCAATTCAAAGACAAATGAGGGAAAACAAGACATGGATAACAATATTAAATCACAAAACCCAAGTTTGGAATATAACAAAGGTCGGATCAAAACCGGGAACGTTATACTCATGGACCGCCTAAAAAATTCCTCAATTAACTGTGTCTATAAGGACACGAACTAGTGTTTTGATATAAACTCCAATATTAGAGATCAGTTGTTGGAAGGTTTTCAATTTTCTCCCCACTACTTTAGTATGTATTAGACTAATGTATGCTCCTATTTAAGTTTGGATTAATTTCACTTTTATTTTTTAAATTATCAATTTTATATATTTAGTTTTTAAAACTTTTAATTTCACTTCATGTAATTTAATCGAGACAATTGTACAATAATTGGTGAAGCCTAATTTGGTGGAGGATTGTACAAATTAATTCAATTGGAGGAAGATTTTCAATTTGTTTTCCCCCAAAACTTCAATGGGGTGTTTGTTACAACTTAAAATAGGTAATTATAGCTTAGAAAAATGTTAGAGATCCCAAACGTTTTACCAAATGTCTCACATTGGTGTGGGACCCACACCATGTGGGTCCCATGTGAGTCCCACACTCATGTGAGATATTTGGTAGAAATTTTGGTAGAACTTTTAGGATTTCTAACATTACTCTATAGCTTATTTAGAAATCTATATCAGACTGTTTGACACACTTTCTACATATTGCTTATTAGAGCATCATTATCAAACTCATTAGAGTCTTCTCTTGACTATTTTATAGCACAAAATCATAGAAACACTCCATCAGACTCAATTATTGGCTAGTTACTTTAGTTAAACATCAAACCACTAGCTACATGTAGTTAGGAAAATAATACTCAACAAATAATTTTATGTAATAAAATATTTAATATATTATATTTTATTTATCATTTAATCAATTATTAAATTAATAATTAACATGAGTGGTGAAATTACTAAACTAATGCAATTGTAATACATGAGATAAAAAATACAATTTGATAAATTAAGAAAAATTATTTATAAATAAAATTTGAATAAAAAAAAACTGAATGAGAATGATATAATTGTATTATTTTTGAAAATATGAGTTACAATAATATGTTTTAAATTAAGATGGACGGAGCATAAATTGTCATATCATTTTGTATATAAATTCAATATAATTTTTATTTTAGGATAAATTGCGTTGACTTCTCTAGATATACAACAAATCATACGTTTTGAAATAATTAAATCAATCTCTTCACTTGCAAGCTTAAAGAGATCGGAATGAATGTAGGTAGTGCTAAGGGGTTGTTTGGAATAATCTACAAAAGTCAAAAAGTCAAAAAATTACTCAAAAAGTCTAAAAGTCCATACTATTTGGGGGAAACTTGTGGAAGAAGCCTAGAGGTTATTTTGCCTTTAAATTCAACTACCCAAAAGTCAAAAGTCAATAAGGGTAGAATGGTCATTGTGATTTTACTATAATATTTTATTATACATCTTTTTGTAAAAAGTTAAAAAATTATCTCAAACATACATGTTTTTTTCTCTACTTTTTTAGCCAAAAAGTCAAAAAGTGAACTTATATAGCACATCTCAAACAACCAAGTCTCAAAGATAAATAAAATCAAAAATATACATTTTAATATAAAAAAGATGACAACAATCATTTTCTTATCCACAAGACTAAACAATTATTATGGAGAAAAACAGATTGAGTATTACGTAAATTAAAACCTTAAAAGAGTCTAATATAATATACAAACTGTAGACGTCCCCGAACGCCCCGGGAGGATGAGTCCCGTTCTGTTCGTTTTTGCGGGTCTACTACAGTTCAGGACTCTCAAATTGTCACAGTTCTTAATCTGAACCAAAGAGTCCAAATATGGCAAATCGTTTTGAGAAACAAATTTTTTGAAAAGAAGTGCCAAACATGGACTGCTTTGCCAGATACAGAGTCGCCACCTAAATATTTTTTATGGGGAATTTAGGAAACCCTGACTCGGTGCCAAAGGCCACGTGTCCGTCATCACCAAAGTTGCCTCGGCTCGGGAGCTTGGGTACGATTGGGGAAGGTCAGCTATGAGCACCCCCTCTCGCCCGATCCGAAGATTGGCCTCTACTAACCATGATATCCGTTTTTGAAAACGTTATGTGTTCTTATTCCATTTGTTAGCCTAGAATTACTATGTTATGCGCACAGCAAACAAGTATAGACCAAATCGCCTAAATTGGAACAAAACATTTCATGCTTGTTTTGAAAATGGTTTGCTACTCGCAAGTAGGCTGAAATGCAGATTTTGCCACCCTCAAGTGGGCTTTAAAAAAGATGGTTTTGCCACTATCTAGTGGGTTTAAAACTCAAAGTTTTAATGCATTATTCCAATTTAGGTAATTCAACCTCCATCCACAGGCATTCAAGCAGTTATATCACGTAAGCAGCTAGCCTCATGGAAATCATGCTGTTATGGCTATACTCACACACATGCGGTATGCTAAAGCATAAAGAGCTCACCTAGTACTCCGTGCCAAAATAAGAACATGTTAGCAATCATGCATGATCTAAGTCCATGTTTAAATGCCTAATGCAACGCATACGGAATGTCACTAGAGTAGGCTCGGCTAGTCTATAAATGACATGTGAAAATGCACAAGTAGCACGTATTCAAGTTAGATTTAAAATACTTATGCAGTTAGTATGATGCACCGAGCCTGGTGCATGCAAGACTAATGAATGATGCACGCATGCATAGCATAAGGTATGCTAAAGTAAACATGTCCTAGTACTAACCATCAAAGCAGGTAAGTAAAAGGGAGAAAGAAGTGGGAGTTGGAAGACAAGCACACACGCACCCACACTTCTTACAAATTCACCATCGCTCAGAGAGACCAAAAGAATAATAAAAATTAATTAACCTACAAGCTAATTAATTATTACAGACCACCTAATTAATTAAGCAAATTTACTAAGCTTAAGAAGGCAGTAAAGGCCTCGGGAAGAGGATCCAATGCGCGCGTGCTCGGGTTTGCTCGGAAATCCAACGCCATGCACAAGTTTGCCTTTGCTTTGACTGTTCTGCTTCTCTAAAAATTACACAACTCCCAAGGTTGCTTCTCTGAGTGTTGTGGGACACTACCGGCTGAGTGAGAACTCCACCGGCCATGGAGAATGGTCACCGGCCACAAAATTATGTTCTCGGCCAAACCTGTTTTGCCGGTCGGCACCCAACATGCCGGCCGGCCAATTCTTCCTGCTAAAACCTGTTTGACAGCAGCAGAGGGCAGACAAGGCATGGCAATGTATTTCAAGCAAATGTATGCACCAACCACACCCCTTATCATGTGTCTAACTCAAAGGGACATGGTCTTCGATTCTCAGACCACCAATCGCGCATTTCCATGCATGATAGCCCAAAGAATCAAGTGTGCATCTTGATATGGAATGCAATGCACATAACCAAACAAATTGAATTCAACTTCTATCATACTCACTTCAAGAGGTCAAGCATGCATACTCATGCAATGCAATCCTAAGTATGTGAACTAGCATACAACATGGCAATGCAATGCGAATATGCAAGTATGCAAGCAAACATACAGGGTGAGCACACAATCAAGCAAAGGGGATGGACTTAAACTAATTTAGGATGGTTCGCAAGCATGCCAAAATCAGTGGCCGAAGTGCTCAAACATAAGGACCAACACACACACACACATGCACACGTTAATGGGCCAACATTTAAACATCAAAAGGCAACTCTCAAGCACGCTTGGAAGAGACTAAACATGGACTAAGGGCATGCAATGTAAGCTCTGAAAACCATGCTAATGATGGTGCCAAACCAACTTAACCAAGACAAACATAGCGTACAATTGGTCCAAGTACTTGAGGCTAGTCAAGGAGACTTAAACCATGGCTAAGCCAACTAAGCCTCACAAGGCCAAGAGGGCTTAAAACAGGTTCAAGGTAGGCCTAGACAATGCAAAGGGAACACCTAGATGGCATCCAAGTGGCTTAAACATGGAAGCATGCAAAAGAGGCCAAACATGGAGCATTCAACACAAGCTTTTAAGGCATCAAAGGCATGCATGCAAGCATGTTATGTGAACTGAAATAGCATGGTAAGTGGTTCCAAACCACTGAAAATGATGCAAGCAACACACATTACACACTTACACACTTGAGGCTAACAATCCAAGATGCAAAAGGACTATGCAATGCATGTCTTGGTCGACCAAAACAGCCAAGGACAGACCTTAAGCATGGCAAGACAAACATAAAAGCTTCACAAAGCTAGGCCTAAACATGCTTGAATAAGGGCTCAAAGCATAGGACATGTTAAGGCTAAAACAAGGCATTACAAGGCATGTATGCTAAGCAAGCATGGTGTGTCCAAACCAACTAAAAACATAGGCATATTATGATATAATAAGCACAAAAATCAGTTGAAGCATGGCCAACATACACTTAAACAAGATGCTCCCTTAAGATGCAAAAATAGCCCTTTTCAAGGACAAACAAGGAGAGGGGGTGGCCCTCTCCTTCTTAGGACCTCAAGGCACCATCCTCACCTCTGAAATCCCTCAAGATTTCAGTGGTGAGGAGGCCCAAACACAATGGTCACGGAGCTCAACCGAAATGGCACAAAACAAAGGCCAAACAAGCCTTAAGAGGGTTCAAACAACCCCAAAGCTTAAAACACCCTTGACAAACTATTTAGAGCACTCAAAAACAAGACTTTTCTATGTTATATGCTAAGCTCAAAAATAGATGCAAGATGGGCTAAAAAGCTTTGCAAAAAAGGGGTAAAAAGGGACAAAGTCTTACCCTTGTAGCACAGCAGCAAATCAGCAACTTTTGGACCAAAAAAAGGCTTCAAATCACCCCAAGAATCACCTTCAAGGATAACACTTCAATTCCAAGCAATTCAAGATGAAAACCAACTCCTCAAGTCTCTCTCTCTCTAAGGTCGGTTGAGGCAAGAAGAGGAGAAGAAATGTTTGTTTTGGTCACACACGTGGAGTGTATACAAGGTTCAAGAAGTGTGATGTGGTGGGTGGCCCACTTAGTGGCAAGTTGGTAATTATGGCAAACTCTGCAATTAACTCATTTTAATCTAATTTAATCACACCTAATCAGTTTTCAGATAAGTATACCACAAAATCACATAAATTATGATGATCATTAAACATCAATCAGTTTAACGGTAATCGATGGTTATCGGTAATCAATCAGTCATAAGTCGGTAAACAGTATGAGGGTTGTTACAGTAAACTTATATAGCACATCTCAAACAACCACTAGTCTCAAAAATAAATTAAATCAAAAATATATATTTTAATATAAAAAAGATGACAACAATCATTTTCTTATCCACAAGACTAAACAATTATTATGGAGAAAAACAGATTGAGTATTACGTAAATTAAAACCTTAAAAGAGTCTAATATAATATGCAACCTTATGAAATTTATTGTATTTTTTAAAATTTTGAGATATGTGATTTTATATCATTATCCTAATGTGATCATGCATTATTTTAATTCTCTATTGAATATTAAATTTGGAATTGAAAAAACTAAAATAACAATAAAATAAAGTAATAGAGTTTATTAGAGAATGTATTTGAAAAGATGATTAGTTAAAATAAAAATAAAATAAAATAAAATCTAATTTAAATAAGTTGAAAACAATTGATTATATAGAAATTGAGGAAAAAATATTTTTAACTTTTACTTTCTTATTATCAACTTTTACCTTTCAATAATCCAATTCCGGATAAATATATTTTAATAATCAACTACATAATGATGCTAGCGGAAATCTATATCCAGACTATTGTATGCTACTATTTAAATTTGGATTAATTTGATAAAAATGATTTTAAAATTTGAACAATTTAATCTTGTAACTAAACATCTATTATATTGGTTGTGAGGTGTAATTTGTTCAAAATATTAAGAAAAATAAATATTGAGTTGTATGATTTAAATTGTTCAAATTTTAAAATCATTTTTTTACCATCAAACCAAGCTTTTAACGGTTACTAATTTGTACAGTGGCCTTCAATTGGATCATATTAAAAAAAAAAAGAAAAAGAAAAAGAAAATGGGGAACTACTTGTAGGTAGGGAGTGGGAAAAAAATTATCAATATATGAGGGGTGTAAGTGTGTCTTTGATGGGGTGCAAATGAAAGACTGTGGAGGTCATGTATTAGTAATTAGTTTTTCCTTCTCTCATCTACATATAGTTCTCCCAAAAAAATATTAGAGATTAAATGTTGAAGATACACCACCAGTTAGCTTAGCTACTAGCTCAGCTAGCCTAGGTTGCAGTCGTAGCTCCAAGCTACAGCTCCTACTACAGCTTCAACCTCAGCTATCAGCTTAGATATTTTGAAAAGATATTTTGTAGAATTAGTTAGGAGTTAGTTGTAGTGGTTGTTAGTTTGTTAGAGTCATTATATTGTATATAAATATAAGTGATGTACGTACTTGTGATTGATTGCGAATGAAAGAGTTTGATTACAAACTTCTTTTTGGTATTAGAGCCATAGAAGCTCTATCGAGCAACTGATCCGTGACAACATCACTTTCTTCTTTTCTTCCTTCAAATCTGACATTACTGATCTCTAATCTGTCATCCTTTGTTACAGTGAAGCTCGATGAAACAAATTTTATCATCTGGCAATCTCAGCTCTCAAATGTTCTTCAAGCAACCAATCTACTTGGTTATGTTGATGGCTGAATCACATATCCTTAATCTACAATCATTAATTCAACAGGGAGTTCAGTGCCTAATCTTGATTTTCTTCAATGGACTACGATTGATGCACATTTGTTAAGTTGCATCATTGCAACTCTTACACCATTGATTTATGCATCTATTCTGCAATTTCATCACTGTTTAGAGGTATGGACATCTCTGCAAAAAAGATTTACGACCTTATCTCGTTCGCATGTTCATCAATTAAAAAATAAACTAAATAGTGTTGCTAAGAAATCAGATACAATGGAAGAATATATGTCCAAAATCAAAGTCATAGTTAGTAAGTTAGCTTTGGCCTCTATTATCATTGATGATGAGGATCTGGTCCTCATTACTCTGAATGGTCTTCCTTCAGAGTATGATGGTTTTTCCACTACAATCCGTGCTAGACCAAAGGTTATTACTATGGATAATCTCTCATCCTTGCTATGTTCGGAGGCTCTTCATTTAGATTCGAAGAATAAACAATCTGCAGGATCAACTATAGCTTTTTCTATAGTTAAAGGATCTGACAATTCACGAGCTCAGTCTTTTAATCAAACTCGTAGTCGATCTTATTCTAGAGGAGGAAGAGGTAGTCGTACTCAAGGATCTTACAGAGGGTATGGATATAGAGGATATGAAGGATCTTACAGAGGTTTTGGTGGTGTTAGATTTTGAGGCCAAGGATCAAGAGTTTCTAATTAATTCTATTAGATTTGTGGAGGTTCTTGTCATTCTGCCTTAGACTGCTGGCATCGTATGGATCCACAATACTCTTCATTTTAGCCACAGTCTTCTCAAACAAGCAACTTCAGTTCTCAGTCACCATCAAGAGCTTTTGTTACTGCTTCCAATGCTTCTATGTCTCCAGCCTCATCATCTGCTCCAAGTCCAAGGTTGTTGGATTCTGCAGCTACAGATCATATGACCAATGATTTTAGCCAACTCAGTTGTTATCAGGCCTATCAAGGATCAGATCAAATTACTATAGGAGATGGTAACTCTATTCCTATACAACATACTGGTAAACGTCTTCTTCCCACTCCTCATCATCTTTTAAGCTTAATAATGTGCCTCATACAGATTCTTTATTATCTAATCTAGTCTCTGTTCGCAAATTGGCTCAAGATAACAATTGCATTATCAGTTTTGATGATACTCATTTTGTGATTCAAGACAAGGTTACGAAGAGAATTCTTCACAAAGGCCCTGATCTGCATGGATTATACCATTTCTTTTCCACTGCTGACTCACCTGCTCTCACTCCTCATTCTGCAGCCACACACACAAGTTTCACATCTCAAGTGCATTCTAGTTCTTTTGATGTTAGTATTATATGGCATAATAGGTTAGGCCATCCTAGTAGTTTGAAATTCAAGCATCTTAGGCCTTATTTGCATCTTAAAATCCTGCTTATGTTCAGGTTCATGACTGTGTTGATTGTTGTGTTGCCAAGAGTCACAAATTACCTTTTCCATTGTCTAATTCCACTGTTAATAAACCTTTTGTTTTAATACACAGTGATGTTTGGGGCCCCTTTTCGTCCATTTCTGGTTACAAATGCTATGTTCTCTTTGTAGATGATTTTAGTAGATTCACATGGTTGTATCCATTAGCTTACAAGAGTGAAGTATATGATAAGTTTCTTGAATTCAAAGCTTATGTAGAAAAACAATTTTCTACATCTCTTCAGATTCTTAAAACTGATGGTGGCACAGAGTTTTTTAATAATAAAATGAAGCAATTTACTGTTTCTCAAGGTATTGTGCATCAACACTCATGTCCCTATACACCATCTCAAAATGATGTGGCTGAAAGAAAGCACAGACACCTCACTAAAATTGCAATTGCTTTACTTTATCACTCACTTGTTCCTCTTCATTACTGGTTTGATGCCATTGCTTGTGCTACTTATCTTATAAATAGACTGCCTTCTTCCAAATTGGCATACAAAACTCCTTTTGAAACTCTCTTTCATAGCACTCCAGATTTTTCTATTCTTAAGGTGTTTGTTTGTCAGTGTTTCCCTCCGCTTAAACCTTATATTTCTACCAAATTGCAGCCTAAATCTGTTGAGTGTGTTCTCTTAGGCTATCATCCTTTTGCTAAAGGTTACAAGTGCCTTGATCCCAAAATTGGCACCATTTACCTTTCTATACATGTGTTGTTCAATGAACAAGTTTTTCTTTTTGCTCACTTGTCTTCTTCCTCTTTTCCTTCTTCCTCTCAGTTACCTTCTCTTCGGTCTTTTTTCCGAGACTCTCCTTCTCCATCTTCCTCTACTATTAAACATCATTCTTCTTCTTTCAGCACTCCTACTTCTTCTGCTGCTACTCTTAGTCCTTCTTTATCTCAGTCCCACTCTTTTTCATCTCAGTCACAGTCTTCTTTACCTTTTATTACTTCTCCTCCTCAGCCTTCTATTCCTATTGAATCTATTTCCATTCAATTACCTATACCTGTTCTCTCTTCTGTCATTCCTTCAGTTCCTTCTCTTTCTAACTGCCATCCTATGGTTGCTAGATCTAAAGCTGCTTTGTCTACTGTTAAGCTACCTGTATCTTCTTCATATACTAATATTTAGCCTCCTACTCATAAGGAAGCTTTACTTACCCTTATTTGGAAACAAGCTATGCTTGAGGAGTTCCAAGCTTTGCAAAACCAACACACCTGGTCTTTGGTTTCTCTTCCTCAAGGCAAGATTGCCATAGGTTGCAAGTAAGTGTTCAAAATCAAATGCAATTCAGATGGAACAATGGCTAGGCATAAAGCCAGATTGGTTGCTAAAGGTTATCTCCAACAGGAGGTGATTGATTTTCAAGAAACTTTTAGCCCAGTTGCTAAATTACCAACAATTCGTGTACTGTTATGTCTTGCTTTTCATCACAGTTGGCCTATCAAGCAATTAGATATTTCTAATTTCTTTCTTCATGGGATCTTAGAAGAGGAGGTTTACATACTGCAACCACCAGAGTTTGAAGATCAGTCTCCTAATTCTTAGATTGTTTGCAAACTTCATAAGGACTTGTATGGTCTTAAACAAGCCCCAAGAGCTTGGTACTCCACATTCTCCTCTTTTTTGTTGTCTCAAGGATTCAAGAACAGTAAATGTGACTCTTCTCTGTTTATTAAAAAGGCTGGTTCTGTCTTTCTTGCCTTATTTGTTTATGTTGATGATATATTGATCACTAGTAATGATGATACACATATTCAAGCTCTTATTACTCAGATGCATTAAGTTTTTTCGATGAAGGAGTTTGGTTCTATTTTCGATTTTCTTGGTATCTCAGTTGATACCTCTGGTTCCACCACTGTTCTATCTCAAAAGAAGTATGTTTAGGATATTCTTCTTAAAGCTGGTATGCTAGACTGCAAAGCTTGCTCATCTCCTATCTCTGTCAAGCCTGGTCTGCCTGCTCATTCAGATGAGCCCTTTGCCAATCCATCTATCTATAGAAGCATAGTTGGAGCCTTACAATATTTGACAATTACTAGACCTGATATCTCATTTGCTATGAATCAATTGTGTCAACATATGCATAATCCCACTGTTGGTCACTATGCTGGTGTAAAGAGGTTGCTCAGATTCATTAAGGGCACCATTTCTCATGGTCTTACCTATCACCCCAACTCATTTGATCTTTATGCTTCTTCTGACTCCAATTGGGCTGGAGACTATGTTGACAGAAAATCTACCTTAGGGTATTTTGTATTTCTAGGATCCAATCTCATTTCTTGGTCCTATAAAAAGCAAGCCACTATCTCTCGATCCTCTACTGAAGCAGAGTACAGATCTTTAGCTCATATAGCAGCAAAGCTTGCTTGGCTTGGTACGTTGCTTCAGGATTTTTCCATTGTCCCTCCTACAGTTCCTCTTCTCTGGTGTGACAATGTATCTGCTATTGCTCTGGCTTCTGACCCTATCTTCCATTCCAAATCTAAGCATATAGAAGTTGATTGTCATTTTGTTCGAGATCGAGTGTTTGCTAAACAACTTGTATTGTACTACATTCCTACCATTGATCAACTGGCAGATATCTTCACTAAACCTTTATCTGTCTCCAGATTTTCCTATCTTAAAGACAAGTTCATGTTGGTTTCTCCCTCTATCAGCTTGCGGGGGAATGTTGAAGATACACCACCAGCTAGCTTAGCTGCTAGCTCAGCTAGCCTAGGTAACAGTCGTAGCTCCAAGCTACAGCTCCTACCACAGTTTCAACCTCAGCTATCAGCTTAGATATTTTGAAAGATATTTTGTAGAATTAGTTAGGAGTTAGTTGTAGTGGTTGTTAGTTTGTTAGAGTCATTATATTGTATATAAATATAAGTGATGTACGTACTTGTGATTGATTGTGAATGAAAGAGTTTGATTACAAACTTCTTTATTAAATAAGTAAATTTGATAGTTTAGAGAATAAAAATAAATTAACCCTTAAAGTTTTGTACACTCAAGGTCCATTTTTTGAAATTGTTAGGCTAAAAATAAGTTTAAGTCTTTTTTGGATCAAAATGGCATTATTTGTCCAAACTATTTGTTCAAAAATTTAGCTAGCTGTCTGTTTGTTCAAATGCAGTTTGGAGTGTTTTGGAAAGATAGTTAAACGTTGTTTTTTGACTTTTTTTGACTTTTTTGTGAGAGATGAAAGTAGGTTAAAGCTAAGAAGTGACTTTTAACTCACTTTCTAAAATAACCCTTATATCTTTAAATGTATACACATATCATCTATCTGTCTAATTAAGTGTTACTAGTTACCATTTGTTTTTTTGTTACAGGAAAATCCTCCTTACTCTCCCGCAGGTCCAAGGCAGCGCCCCTTTGTAGAGATCACCAAGGTGTCCTGTTAGCCGTTCCGAGCGAGGAGACTATAACCTGGGAACTTGCCCCGACCTCCCAAGACAAGCTCCGCTTAAGTCAAGACTTGCACAGCGAGGGAGCATTGAACCCACACCAAGTGCCCGTTAGACAACTTGAGGTTCAATCTCCTAACCAACTATACTACGCCTAAGAGATTGGCTCAAGGGGAATTTGAACTCATGACCTGGGGCCTTAATCCCCGTGTTCTTACCACAAGGCCTTAGTCCCTTAGTTACCATTGTTGACTGCCACTATTGACCATCGTCCATCAACAATTTTTTTTGAGAACTTTTTAAAACACGTCCTTACAAAATAAGGTTCATCCTAATGCCTAATACACCATTCAACTTGGATTTATGGCAATTTTTCCTAACAATTTTATGTAAGTTTATTTTGAAAAAATATATGTATATATAATAATAATTTAACCATAAATAAAAAATGGCAGTGACTTGCTATTGGACTCGTGGGGCTCATTACCGATTTCGTTTCGATAATCCGAATCGATCAATGTGCAGAACTCGTCGAGTATTATATGTTGGTAAAAAATAATATTGATCGGATATCGATAGCTATCTCATCGGATTAGTTTTCCGTCAACCGTTTATTTTTTCACCGTCCATTTTTTTTATACAAGACTAATTTGATCACGTAACTATCAATATCCAATTAACGTGATTGTTTACAGAGATATATAGTACTTAATAAGTTATGCACATTAAATTATTCAGATTATCAAAATAAGATCCAGCACCTTTCAGTCCGATCTGGGACCGGAGATAAGCCAGGCCCATAAAAAATTGAGAGAAAATATTTTGAAAAACAATTTCCCGGGGAGCAAAAATGCCTAACTTGGCTGGAAATGGGCCAGCAGTGTAAAGCGCACACTAGCCACACACAAAAGCGTAAGCTTCAAGTCCGCCAAAAATCACCTCCTGTTCATCATCAATCCTCGTACGTCCTGCTAATTTTTTTGTTGTTCACTTCCCCAACCTAATCTAGGGTTTCAGAGAGAGAGCTGTTTTTTGCGATCCGATGTTGCCTTCGTGTACCACTGTAATTCATACAGCAAGAACAGAGCTATTCACTACTCTCGGAAACAGATTTATTGCTCCTGTGAAAACTCATCATCATCATCATAGTATGTATGCTTCTCTAAATCCCTATTGTTTCCTTATCAATCTCTGAACTGAGTGTTGTTTACATTTGCAAGTTGCCATTTTAGTTGGCTATTTAACTTTTTTTACTATATTAGTCTGGCTAAATAGTTTGTGTTTGGGAATTTGGTTGATTTTTTTATGGTTGTTGATTTGATGACTGTTTGACAAAAGTGAAATGATTATGATTTGATATGAAATTTTATCTTATTAACTAGCATATTTTGTCTTTGAGCTATTTTAGTCCATCCTTATTCCCAAACACCCCTTACTATTAATCTCTCTCTCTCTCTCATAAGGAAGCACATGCAAATTGAATAGGAGGGGCTTTGCATTCACAGGAATTGTCGCTGCTGGAACTTCAGTCATGCCCTCTTCTTTGGTTGCTGAACCTGCTCAAGGTTAGTTTAGCAACTACTCCTATTTATTATATACTGTGTAGAGTGTGTAGATATATTGTATTGTATTGATTGTTGTATTCAAATTATTGAAAGTAGTTGAATGCATAGGTTAGAGCATAATTTGGTATTGTCTAATATTTCGTGAACTTCCTTGTACATGCTAGAGCATATCTTTACTGAGAATTATTACCGGCCTATTATACTGAATTGTTAGATTTTGTGGCAAGTAAATGTAGGAATAATCTCTTATGTGTACGGTGTGAAACACGTAATCATTGCGTCAAATATATTACCAAATTATATATAAAAAAAAATATGAGTTGAACTTCATGTAAATTGTTTGGGTAAAACCAAACCAACCTATACAGGTGTAGAAAATTTTCAAACAGATTGTAAAATCTGGAAACAAAACCAAATGTGATCGAAGTTTGTGTTGGACACAATTTCCTTAAGACAAATTCATCCCCCGCTATAATGCTCACGAGTTTGTATCAAACGTTCGTCTCCCAGGATACAACAAGCAAACCTTGCAGAAGCAGCACACCCGCAGCAAGTCTGGCCAACCTTATTGTGTAGAATTCTCTTACAGAAAAGACAGACTGCATAAGGAAAGAAACACAAAATGAATTCCATGCAAAATGAATGCAATAGGGGGCCTATTTATATATGAATTCCATGCAAAATAAATGCAATAAGGGGCCTATTTATATAGGTGAATTGGTTGCTCTTCAAATGGTCGTGGTGATTTTTCAAAAGAGCCACTTCTTTTCCATAAAAAGGTGCAACTAAAAAAAATAATTGTTTTTTACAAAAGAATTCGAATTCTGTATTGAATAATCTTGTTTAATTTTGACTCAAAAAATTAACGAATTTATCTAAACAAAATCAAATTTTAAATTAAATAAATTGTCTTAAAATCATTCTCAAATGTTGTACTTTGGAGTCAATTTCTCATTTACCTATTAATGGTTTCCAAACCATTTTTCCAACGGCAATAATCTTGGAACTCTTTCCTTTCTTTTTAAGGAAGCTGTCCATCTAACCAGATTACAATGGCAGCATGGGATTGTTGAAATTTGGGTAACCGCAATTAATATAAATAATCAAAAAATAAAATAAACAAATAATATGCGTGACTCAAGTAAGACAGTAACTGGAAATCGATGATAAATATAAGATTTAGGAAAATAGTCTGTGAGTTTGTAATAAGCATGATAAGTAGTTGTCCTAAAGCTATACCTCCCTCCCTCCCTTCATCAGGGGCAGCCCGACCCTTTTGGGGCCTAAAGCAAAATTTTGAACTAAGGCTTTTTGACATTTAAATATTAATTGTAAATTTTTCATGTTTTATTTTTCATCTAAAATAAAATTTTATTATTTTGTCAAAGCAAAATTACTAATCAAGCTTTTGTAATCAAGTTTTTCTATCATATCTTTTTCAATTGATAAAATGGCTAATACACTCAATTTTTAATTAATTTTTTTATTTTATTTTTTATGTGTGACATAGTCCATCTTTAAAGTAGGATTTTATTAATTTTAATTTTGAAAAACATTTTTTCTGCAGAAATGCAGTTAAGAATATTGTTAATAATATTTTGTAAGCAATGCATGCATTAGGAAAGGAATCTAGTTTCTTTTTTTAACAATTTATTATGTCAATGGTGTGTTTTTTTTTTTTTTCCATTTGTATAATTTTATTTTATTTTATTTTTGAAACTTTTAGTTCTGAAAACAAATCTAAACGATCAACATCATAAAATCATCATGTTTATGGACATTGGAGAAAAAATGGGGCCTTCTCCAAGGTATGACAGAGTGTCTAACACTATATATATTATGCAGGTTTTAGTAGACAAGGTAAGACAGAGCGGCTGACACATGCATGTTTGGCGACAGATGAGATGTCGAGTCTATTTTGAAATGCGCAAAATATATAGAAAATAATATAATACTTTGTATGTAATATGAAGAAGACAATGTAGAGAATGGTGTGAAACAAATATGATGCATGTAGTATTACAAGATATCTAATTTAAAATGAACACACCATTTATTTTAAAATTACGCACCTTTTAAAATACATCTGTTTAAATTAAAAAGTATAAGTTTTGGATTTTTAAAATTTATAAATTTTGTTCCAATAGGTAGCAATTGAATGGTAAAACCTTGGCCTAATAACCTTGAGGTTATGGGTTCAAGTCACGGGGCAATCACTTTGTGCACTATGTCAAAGATTAGGTGTGTATTCAATCTTTCCCCTCCCAAACACACATTAATGTGTACCAATTGGGTATTGTTTTAGGTAGCAACTGAATGGGATGATGCAGACTCTTTTAGCTGGAAAACTCTCTTGGTAATCTGAGGATCCCCCTTCATCCAAGTTGAAAAAGGCTACTCCTTGCTTTGTGGTTTATAGTTTCCTTCGGGAAAATAAAATATGAAAAAGAATTACCAAAGCAAAACAACACCAAAACAAACCCACTCAATTGTTAGGTAGGGTCGTGTCCCAATTAGGTAGGGTCTTCTGCATGTATCTATCTAACTTAAATATTAGGTTCATTAGCCTCTGATTTAATTTGAGAACAAATGGATATCCCCACTATCCCAAAATTTCTTACTAAATTAACGCAAGTCAATTTTATTTTACATGTTGACTGTAGAGTATGCACAAAACCTTAAAATATGTAATGCAGTACGTAGTATGTGTCATCTGTTCAAGGTAAATCATTCTGTTAATAGAATTACAAACTGGTGTGATACTTGAACATGCCATGGCTGCAAATCACTATCTTTTCATTTTATTTCCTAGCTGAAGTTACTTACCTATATGTATCAAACAGGTTAATACTGGATTTTGTAATTTCTACTTTATCATATATTGGTTTTGAGCAAGTTTCTGAAGATAAGTTGCTTACTACATGGATCTTGGTTGAAATGGTCATCTCATAGGTTTGGAGAAATTACCGTTCAGGCCAGAGGGTTATGATTTTTGGACATGGAGAGGTCACAAAATACATTATGTACAACAAGGAGAAGGGATTCCAATCCTTCTTATTCATGGATTTGGTGCTTCTGCATTTCATTGGAGGTTTCCCCTTCTCTCTCTCTCTCTCTCTCTCTCTCTCTCTATTGTGTGTATGTTCATATTCTAATTCTCTTTCAGGATCTACCATTGACTTATAATTTCATTTTTCCTTGCATGCACTATTGGTTAAAATGTCAAGGGATTCTAGCCTAATGTTTATGATTTTGATTTTTGTTGGAATAAAAAATAGATCATTCATCACATGTCATCGGAGTACATCTGTTCTTACTGCCAATTTAAAGGACTAGAGCCCCCAGTGGATAATGTGATTCTTGTAGAACTTGTTCTTTTAGGTATAGACCCTTTAAATTTTGTTAACTGTTAATCTAGATAATTTCTGGTTGGACTGTAAATGTTCTCATCACCTAATGAAGCTAAACAATAATGATATTCAATTGGATTTGATGCAAGTCATATTGCCTAAAACTTTACTCTGAAGTTCTTTCTCTTTCCATTTGTTTAGGTACAACATACCAGAATTGGCTAAAAAATACAAGGTTTATGCTATAGACTTGCTAGGCTTTGGTTGGAGTGAGAAAGCAATTATTGAGTATGATGCCTTGGTGTGGAGAGATCAAGTCGTGGATTTCTTAAAGGAGATTGTGAAAGAACCAGCAATTTTAGTTGGAAACAGGTAAGTAATTACTAATGAATTGATCTTCATCTTTTCATGCAAAGATGATTTAATTTGTGGCCACTAACTCATTGGTAATTTTCAGCCTTGGAGGATTTACAGCTTTGGTGACAGCAGCAGGGTTGCCTGAGCAAGTTGCTGGAGTTGCATTATTAAACTCTGCAGGACAATTTGGAAATCCAAATGCGGAAACCAATGAATCTGAAGAAAGTGTCGCACAGAAGTTTATTCTAAAGCCATTGAAGACAATTTTTCAGCGTGTAGTTCTTGGATTTTTGTTCTGGCAAGCCAAGCAACCTGCCCGCATTGAATCCGTCCTGAAGAGCGTATGTTCAAGTCCTCAATTGAACTTGAGCTTCTTTTCCTATTCTTTTTAAAGGTTTAGCTAGTACTTGAGTGGCTTAGAAATCATCACTGAAGGGTAAGTAGGACAATTTTTAGGTCTAGTTTTTGTTATACTTTACCTAGGAATAAGATCCCTGGGTAACATTGATTGAATGCATTGTATGAACCTAAATAGGCAGAGACTGTTATCTTTTCAAGTTGGCCATTCAATTAATAGGAGATTAACCATATAAGAACTAGTAGAGGGCAAATGTTTAATACTGCCTGTAAACCACATGGTGCCACAGGAAACGTGATGGTTTTTTCCACCTTCCATCCTGTTTCAAATAACTTGTGCTCCGTTTTTTTGGGCCAAAATGCATTTTTTTCATTGGAAAACATTTTACAGAAAACGTTTTTGTATGTTTGGTTGCATCCTTAAAACTAATGTACTAATGGTTATTTTAGGGTAGTGGCATTGGTGGTAAGACTTTAGTGGGAAACATTTTCCGCCTAAATAAGCTTCTTTTCCATTGACTTCTGTTTTCTGTTGAACCAAATGCCAGAAATGCGGGAAATTTGTCCAGTATCAAACTTTGCTTTACTGTTTAGTTGAGCTTCCTGAAAGCACAAAGTTTGTGCCTCAGTTATCTAGAAATATCTGTGACTTTAAATATCAAACAAGAGTGGTAAACTTATTCACTTTTATATTTCAGGTATATGTTAATTCCTCCAATGTGGACGACTATCTTGTGGAATCAATAACCAGGCCAGCTGAAGACCCCAATGCCGGAGAAGTTTATTACAGGTATGGATGTAGCCATGAAGGGTGTGTTCTTACATTCTGCTTTGAAATTAAAAATTCCTCCATTTGCTTCCTGGAGCTATAAGAAATTGAGTTAGAAAACTACAATTGACCAGGTCTCACTTTCTTTCACAATGAAAATATCAGAAATCTGCTGATCAGTGTAGTACAGATCTTCCTTTGGTTCCCCATGCTTCTCTCTTGTGGGGATCATTTTTACTATTGATATCCTTTGAATGATTAAAAAATTAAGGCTGTGTTAAATTTGTGGATTTGAAATGGAAGGATTTTTCACTATTCATTCGAGGAGAATAACTCAAATTTTAGATTTGATAGTTTAGATGTTTAATTTGAGACAGCTCTGTCGTGATGGATTAAAAGTAACTAGTTATTTGAAATCCTTAACGGTAAGGGTTGTTTTACAAAAAAAAAACAAAAAATCCTTATGTAGTTTCTGAATCCATCCATAATAGCTTAATCTCCTATATTTTTATAAAATTTAAACTCAGATCCCTTCTTTTGAAATCCATCCATCCATACGGAGCCTAACTCTTTGTGCTGAACTGCTTCAGCTCAGAATTTAGGCAGTCTGAACATGAAAGTGGTTCCATATAAAAATTACATTGCTGTCTGAGATCATTGACAATCTCAGTTTCGCTCCCTTCTATGTTTAACTAAACAGCCTCTGGAAATGTTCTTGAAACGTATTCCTTCAAATCTATTCACTTACTCTCTTTTTGTGTGTGTTTGATGATAAATGTCATCTTGGTTAATTGCAGATTAATGACACGATTCATGTTGAATCAGAGCAAATACACACTTGACAGTGTCTTGAGCAAACTCACTTGCCCACTGTTGCTGCTTTGGGGTGACTTAGATCCGTGGGTGGGTCCAGCCAAGGCCATTCGGATCAAAGAGTTCTATCCAAACACAACAATTGTTAACCTACAGGCCGGGCATTGCCCACACGATGAAGTTCCAGAGCTTGCCAATAAGGCTTTACTAGATTGGTTGTCTACTTTGCCCTCTGCATCCACTCCCCAGACACAGACAGTGTGAACTTGTCCCGACTCCATAGAGCCTTACTGCACCCGAGATCTGCATTGAGCTTATTTAATTAATCATAGAACTTCATTAGTAGGGAAACTCTCCTATTCTTTTGAGTGAATAGGTATACAGTAACAGTGGAAGTTTCATTCAATACAATAGAGATTTTTGTAAACTTTTTTATTTATTGCATTTGAAAACTTTTCACTCTCTTGGCTTGGCAATTTAAGGTAATACACCTTCACTAGAAGAAGCTCCCTCTTTTCAAAAGAAATAATAATAGAATAATTTCATGGTCTGATCTTGCAAATACAACTTAAATGATGTGTTTTCTGTTCTACAAGTGCACAACACAAGCATCATCATGCTTAATATGACCCTGCCATCTAGCAAGGAAAGATTTGGACTTAAATTCCCATTGGATCCTATTTTATCATTTCATTTTACTTGCCTGAATAAAATAAATAAAAAAATCAGCTTGATTTAGAGGACAAGGTCTTTGCTGCACCATAGTACTATAGCTTTGCTAATTTGATGACCCATTTTACACTTTCAACAATGATTTAGACCACTAAAAAATACATCACTAATAGCACTAATACATTAGGAATGGCAAAAAATAAATAAATAAATAAAAGCAACAATGATTCATCCCACTAAAAATATCACCACTAATAGCACTAATGTATTAAAAAAGTAAAAAAAAAAAAAAAAAAAAACACAACTCCAAGACCAAAACATCCCATCATTAATGGCGGGATCCACTGCCACCTAATTAGTGGGAGCACTAATTAGTGCTCCCAAGCATTTTTCAAATAAAAGCAAGGCATAGAAAGTGGGCGGGGCCCACTGCCACATCATTAGTGCTCCCTCTAGTGATCATTTTTTAGTGCTCCCAAGCATTTTTCTTAACACTTTACAAGCGTACGATATTCCCACTTCACTATACCTCTGGCTCTTGTTTTTTTTTTTTTTTTTTTTTTTTTTTTTTTTTGAGAACATCCCTTTGGCTCTTTAGTTGACTTTTTTGCCATTTTTTTTTTGTATTTTTATTATAATTAAAAAAAATTATTCTGTAAATCCATTTAAAATGTAAAAGGAAAAAAATAATAATTAAAAGGTGTAAAAAAAAAAACACACTAAATCTCTCTCTTTTCTAAAATTTCACAAGTAGACAATACTGAACTCATTTTGGGAAAAAAAAATATCTAGGAAATCTGACCTATAGCATCAATGGGATTACACTAAGATTACTTTAATTCTATTTTTTTTTAATAAGATGATTGCCTATACTTTGCTAGAAGCAGATACCAATGCAGGTGAAATATATATATTTATATGTATATATATATTTAATACAACAATCATATCATGTCATTATTATGAGTGAACGTAGTTTGGATTGATTTGGGAGTAAATTAAGAATCGAACGGTTACTTATGATTCAATGAAGTTTAGAACCAAATTAAGAAAAATTTGGAACCAAACTAGATCGAACCATTAAAATGTAGTTTAGTTCGGCTTGAAACTACGGTTTTCATAAATCTTGTTATCATTCACAATATGATCAGAAAATATTATTTACAATCACATAATTGTTTAGATGATTATTTAGAACTTTTTTTTATTACTATACAAGAACACAATTGTAAAAGTAAAGGGTTACAAATTATGTTTATATATATTTGATATTGATAAGATTTTTGAATGTTAAATTTGGTTTCAAACTGACTATAAAACCACAACCGAATCGTAAAATACGGATCATCTATTTTAATAATCAAGAGCAAATTGTACATTTGAGAAAATCAAATTGAACTGTTGTTTCCCCTTCTTTAGGAAAAGAAAAACACGTATTTTGGCACCGAATGTGTGAGTGAATGATGATTGATTAATGCACAGGGGTGCCAAGACTTGTGACCTAGGCCAAAGTGTAGTTGAGAGTGATGCGCTCAAATTTGACTTCTATCAAACCAACTGTGTGCAGGTTGATCGGACAACTACTAGTTCTTTTTTAACTCAACGAAGAGAATTTCATAATATGAAAAAACAAGTAAACTTTACTATTTTAGAAAAAGTAAATATTACATATTTTGATAAAGGCATTGGGCCATAAAGGTCATGAATAAACTAGAATTAAAAGATAAAGGTGTTAGTAAATGAAGTAAACTAATAAACTATTCCATTGATGAATGGAAGTAACTTATTTTATTTGTCTATTATTTTATTTTTTGTTGTCTCAAAATGTAAGTCATTTTAAAAATCAAAACTTAAGATTTAAATTTTTTTCAAAATTGCTCCTTGTAAATAATATATACTTTAAATTTATTTTTTATTTTTTATATATTTTAAAATAAGAATAGAAGAGTATTTTGAAAATTTAAATTTAAATATAATGATTACATGTCTCCTTAAAAAGTAATTATTTTTAAAATTAAATATTAAATTTGTTTGATTGGTGCTGGACTCTTTGTCATGCCCCTCTCCTTGGTATTTATAGTTGCTGATGCTTGCAGTAATTCGGTCTTACTTTCGTTGCTGGCAGTCTATGATAGCGTGCCACGTGGCCGATGATCTTCCACTTAAAACTAGCCACTTGCTGTATTTGTGTATAGTTGTTGAATTCTTATTTTTTTTTGAACTCGTGTTGAATTCCTATTTGTTATCCAGCATTCTCTCTTTCATATCGCCGCTAACCTATAAGCTTAGTTAATTCATTCTTGGCTAGTCTTTATGATTTTATTGATCTCTTTCCATTACCAACCCCCTTCCTACATTTTTTGGTGATTTTTTACCCTAGGTAACCACCCATGAGTCAGGATCATCTGCTATGGTTTCACGCCATTGTTCCTGCAGTGCTCCAAAATGATATTGTCTTGGGCCAAAATTGTTACGACCTAAACCCGCCCCTATGGGTTTAGCACCGCAACCGGCCAGTAATTCGAGATTACCGAAGGCCTGCTTAACAGTAATACAGAGTACAGGGGTTGGCGGAAGCCAAAATAGTAATTAAAAGATATCCAATGAGCTGTGACGGTCTGTATGCAAAAAGACTTTTCAAAACACATATACAATCAGTACCAAAATAGTATGTACAATACATACAATCATTCAGGACAGGGGCTTATTCCCTATTAGAATAGTACAGTACAACATCATTCAATCTATACAGAACATAAAAAAAGAGGGGGAAAACTAAAACACCCCAAAAAACCCTAACTTGAAGGACTTGGAACCTCGCAGTGAGGCACGTTGGTTGGCTTGACAAAAAAGGGAGTTTAGCCCGACGCTCCTAGCAACGGTCCGGTGCCTGAACACCTACATATATATATGAGCAGTGAGCAAAAACTCAGTGATAACATATGCGTAAGGAGGTTAAGAATGAATGTCCCTTCAGTATTGAAAACAATCATTTATCAGTATATCAGTCATTCAGTTTGTGGCTCATAATTCATGCCATACAGTAATTCAAAAACGATAATAGTCATATGTGGTACACCCAATAGCAAAACAGTACAGTAGGTCTTAACAGACCGAACAGTCAATGATGGCCATCATGTCAGTAAACAGTAGTGGTTCTAAACATGGGAACCGACAGAGATCTCTGTAACAGTAATAGTAACAGTTCAGTAACAATATATTGCTATGGATGCCACGTATATAGTTCACAAATAAAATAAACATTCATTCAGTAAACAGTGTCATTTCATAAAGCAGTACAGTCATTTGTTCAGAAAATAATCTCAATTGAACATATCTTTACAACATTGTTACTCACAGAGTTCTGGGCTACAGATAAGCTAGTACGCGTCCTCAGATGCCAACCCTACACAGTTACAGAACAGTTACAGAGTGAACACACACTAAGCTACACAGTTGGGAAATAATAACTCAATCCCTATCTTGACTCGGTGTGGTTCTACATCAGTATCCTCATTAAGATGCCTTAAACTAGGCCTAGGAATGCCTAGGATGGAATGAGGATGTAAAGATGCACTTTAAAACACTTTCAGAATTTTCAGAAAACAGGGGTCTCGCTCGAGCGTGGCTTTCTACGCTCGAGCGGACATGCAGACAAAAGATCTTCGCTCGAGCGTGACTTACGTCGCTCAAGCGGACTGTAAGCTACAGTAAAAATACTGGATGCACAAAAATCATGCTCGACAGGCGCTCGATACACGCTCGAGCGTGAGACACAAGTCCTCGCTCGAGCGTGCATTCCGTCTCGCTCGAGCGTGGCTTTCTACGCTCGAGCGGACATGCAGACAAAAGATCTCCGCTCAAGCATGACTTACGTCGCTCAAGCGGATTGTAAGCTACAGTAAAAATACTGGATGCACAAAAATCACGCTCGACAGGCGCTCGATACACGCTCGAGCGTGAGACACAAGTCCTCGCTCTAGCGTGAACTCTCTCGCTCGAGCGGACTGTAAACACAACAAAAGTGCTGGATACACGCATTTCACGCTTGAGCGCCACTTTCCTCGCTCGAGCAGAATGCATGAACGTAAGGCTTACGCTCGAGCGTGGAACTCATCGCTCGAGCGTGAGTCGAAAATCTGGAATTTCTAAATTTGAACCTGAAGCTCAAAACTCAATTCCAATGCGTCAAATTCGATCCTTTTGGGCTAATTTTCTGGAAAACACTTGTAAACTCATAGTATAACATGTTTTGAAGATTAATTTGAGGAATCAAAGCCCAAAGCTAGTTCAATTAAAACACAATTCCAACCCAAAATCCAATAACGTGAAGATTGATGCAAAACTCATACATGCATGAGTTCTAATGAATTCAAAGCTTCTAAAACATGCTCCAAAGAGCCAATTCTTACAAAAATATGGTGAATCCATGGATCAAGACAAAAAATATAAACATGCATGTAGCAATTTCCATGAAAACAACTCAAAACTCAACAATAGGACCATGCATGCATGAAATCTTACTCAATTCATCCATAAATCAAGAACCATGCAAGAACTAACTTGAATACATTAATGAGAGATTGAATATCCTACCTTGAGTTCTCAATTACAAGTCTAGAAGCTCAATTTGCCAATTATCTTCCAAAATCCCTAAGCCTCCAAGCAATCAAGATCAAACCAAGTTTTTCTCCTAGCTCTCTCTCTCTAGTCGGTTTGGTGCAAGCAAATGGCTGAAGAAGTGTTGATTCGAAGTCTCAAAATATGATATGACTCACTAAGTGACAAGGTTGTAAATAAGGCCAACTCTTGTAATTTATCAATATTTAATCTAATTTAATCATACCAAATCACATTTCAATTAAATATACTGTAAAATTGTATAAATCTTAATTAGCACAAAATATCAATCAACTTCAGATTTGGACGCCGATAAGACCTTCAATTTGCAGTTTAAAGCATAAAACATGAACAAATAATTTAACAATCAACAGATATAATTGCATTCAAACTAGCACAATCAATCAATCAGTTTAGTAATTCAGTCAGTCAGTCAATTAACATGCTTAATCATAGATTAGTATTAATCAGTAGTGTTATCAGTAAACAGTGCTGAGGGTTGTTACAGTCTCCCCTCCTTATAAAGAGTTTGGTCCTCCAAACTCGAATTACCTTCATTTTAGAGGAAAACAGGATTCAGTGGGAACAGTTCAGGATATCTCTTGATCATATCATCTTCCCTCTCCCAAGTGGCATATACGCCACCATGGTTTTGCCAGTCAACTTTCACTAACGGAATCTCTTTATTCCTCAACTTCTTGATCCGTCTGTTTACAATCTGTATAGGCTGTTCTTCATAGGTGTAGTCATCACTTAGCACTACACGGTTAGGCTCAATCACATGGAAGGGATCTCGAAAGTATTCTCTCAACATTGAAATATGAAACACGTTATGCATATGCTCCATTTCAGGAGGAAGCGCTACTTGATATACCACCGGATTAATTTTCTCAACAATCTCATATGGTCCGACATATCTCGGTGCTAACTTGCCTTTAACCCCAAAACGGGTCTGGCCCTTCATCAGTGTCACTTTTACAAAAACATGATCACCCACTTCATATTCTCTGTCTCGCCTTCGGACATCCGCATAACTTTTATGTCGGCTCTGTGCGGTTTTCAATCTCTATTGGATTAGTTTCACTTTTTCGGTAGTTTCTTGTACAATCTCGGGCCCAAGCAAAGGTCCATCTCCAACTTCTGCCTAGCAGATCGGAGATCGACATTTCCTGCCATATAAAGCCTCGTAAGGTGCCATACCAATGCTCGAGTGAAAACTATTGTTGTAGGCGAATTCAGCCAAAGGTAGATGTCCTTCCCAATTTCCCTGGAAATCAAGAACACACATCCGCAGTAAATCCTCCAGAGTCTGGATGGTTCTTTCTGACTGACCATCTGTCTGAAGATGGTATGCACTACTCAGTCTCAGTCTCAGTTCAGTACCCAAAGCTATCTGTAGGCTTTGCCAGAATCTCGATGTAAACTTCGAGTCCCTATTTGAAACAATGGACACAGGCACTCCATGCAATCTCACAATTTTATCAATATAGAGTATAGCCAATTTGTCCGCATTATAAATTGTTCTGATAGGTAAGAAGTGAGTAGATTTAGTCAATTTATCAACAATAACCCAAATTGAATCCATACCTTTACTAGAGCGAGGTAACCCAACAATAAAATCCATAGTGATATGTTCCCATTTCCACTCCGGTATCGGTAAGGGTTGCAGTAAACCTGCGGGTCGTTGATGTTCGGCTTTAACTTGTTGGCAATGAAGACATTTTGACATAAAATCAGCAATTTCTTTCTTCATTCCCGGTCACCAGAAATTCAATTTCAAGTCATGATATATTTTCGTATTTCCTGGATGGATAGACAATTTTAAATTGTGGCTCTCTTGCAGAATTCTTCTTTTCAATTCAAAATCATTCGGTACACACAATCTTTCCTGGAATTTCAGTACATTGTTTTCAAATTTGAAACTCGGCCTCGGTTTTGATTCCCGTTCTTCGATGATCTTCTTCAAGAAGTCATCATGTTTCTGTTTTTCTTTAATCTCTTCAATCAGTGCCGGTTGAGCAGAAATGGCAGCTAATGTTCCACCTTGTTCGCACAAAGCAATCTCAACTTCAAATCTTTCAAGGTCACATAGCAACTCTTTCTGTCCGGTGAGTAAACAGGCTAAGTTTCTAATCGATTTCTGACTCAGTGCATCAGCAACGGTGTTAGCTTTCCCTGGATGGTACAAAATCTGTAAGTCATAGTCCTTTATCAATTCTAACCATCTTCGCTGCCTCATGTTCTGTTCTTTCTGTGTGAAGAAGTATTCCAAGCTCTTGTGGTCGGTATACACTTCACACGTTGCCCCATAAAGATAGTGACGCCAGATTTTCAATGCAAACACCACTGCGGCAAGTTCTAAGTCATGGGTCGGGTAGTTCTTCTCATGTAGTCTCAGTTGTCGGGAAGCATACGCAATCACTTTTTCATTCTGCATTAAAACACACCCCAAACCCTTATAAGAAGCATCACTAAATACAGTATAACCATCCGTACCTGAGGGTAGGGTGAGAATCGGTGCAGTCACAAGTTGAGTTTTCAACTCTTGAAAAGTTGATTCCCTCTGATCGATCCAGTCAAAAGATATCCCCTTCTGAGTCAACTGAGTCAGTGGTAGGGCAATTTTGGAGAAATCTTTGACAAACCTTCTGCAATACCCGGCCAAGCCTAGAAAACTTCGGACTTCGGTAACATTTGTTGGTCTAGGCTAGTTCACTACTGCTTCAATTTTCTGTGGATCAACTGAAATTCCATCTTTACTGATTACATGCCCCAAAAACATAACATTGTCAAAACAAAATTCACATTTAGTCAGTTTAGCATACAGTTTTTGTTCTCTTAGGGTCTGTAGGGCAATTCTCAAATAATGTTCATGTTCCTCCATGCTTTGGGTGTAAATTAAAATATCATCTATGAATACAACAGTAAAGTCATCAAGGAACGGTTTAAAAATTCGGTTCATAAGGTCCATAAATGCAGCAAGTGCATTGATAACTCCGAAAGGCATAACTAAGAATTCATAATGTCCATACCTCGTTCGAAATGCAGTCTTTTCAATGTCCCCTGTCTTGACTTTTAACTGGTGGTATCCAGATCTAAGGTCAATTTTGGAAAACACTTGGGCACCATGTAGTTGATCAAACAAGTCATCTATTCGGGACAGAGGGTATTTATTCTTGATAGTCACTTTGTTTAGTTCTCGATAGTCTATACACAATCTCAAAGATCCATCATTCTTTTTGACAAACAAAACTGGAGCACCCCAATATGAAGTACTCGGACAAATGAACTTCTAATCTAACAGTTCTTGGAGTTGGACTTTCAATTATTTCAGTTTAGAGGTTGACATTCTGTATGAACTTTCAACTCCTTCAATTCAGTCGGTGCCATTCTGAAAGGAGCTTTAGATACTGGCTGTGTACCCGGAATCACATCAATGGTGAACTCAATCTCCCTGTCAATCAAATCCCCTGGCAGATCATCTGGAAAAACATCTGGGAATTCTCTGACTATAAGAATACTGTCCACATTAGTTTTATCATCAGTAGGTACAGTCAATACAGAACATAGATACCCTTTACACCCCTTTCTAATCAGTTTAAAAGCTTTCATGGATGAAATCAGATATGGAGGAGGTACTACTCCAACTCCGTTAAACACAAATTCAAGCAGTCCGGGTGGACGGAAAACAACTTGTTTTATTACACAGTCTATGGTACCATGATATTTTGTTAACCAGTCCATCCCCAATATCACATCAAAATGATCAATATTCAATGGCAGTAAATCAAAATACAAATGTGCATCTCCAACAATAATTTGACATACAGGGTGCATATATGCACAAGTCACGGATCCCCCAACTGGTGAAGATACAGCTAACAAGTAATTCATGGGTTCCAATGGTCTATTCAATTTTCTCGAAAAAACATGCGAAACATATGAATGCGTAGACCCCGAATCAATCAGAACATATGCATTTTGAGCACAAATTGAGAGTATACCTGACACAACGGTCTCGGTATTCTGGACGTCTCCCGGTACGAGTGCGAACACTCGGCCTTGCCTCATAGGCTCTTTCCCAGTAGCTTTAGGGATAGGTTTTGGTGCAACAGTTGATGTTGCATCGCTGGCTGCAGCTTTACTATTGCCCTGAGGAGCAGAGGGGCAATCTTTTACCATGTGGCCCACCTTGCCACACCTGTAACAAGCACCTAAAATTTTATAACAAACCCCTTTATGTTTCTTACCACATTCAGAACAGGGCGGTATGGAACCACTTCCATAACTATAACTGGTTGTTGACCCTGTATTCAGCTTTTTGTTCAATGAATTGTTCCTGCCTTTCCTGAACTTAAAACCCCGTCTCTTCCCGCGCCACTCAGTTGCGGGTGTTTTAGTCTGTTTTAGTGCTTCAATATTTGATTCAACCATAATGGCTCGGTCAAGAACATCTACATATTTCAGTAGTTTCAAAACATTGATTCTGTCAAGTATTTCAACATTAAGGCCGCCCTCAAACTTTCTGGCCTTTTTGTAATCGATATCAATCATGTGCGGTGCATATCTGGCAAGTTCTGTGAATTTCGATTCATACTCAGCTACCGGTATGGTACCCTGTCTCAACTGTTCAAACTCAGTCACCTTTCGGTCCTTGACACACTGTGAAAAATATTTCTCAAAGAAGGCTTCCTTAAATTGAGCCCAATTCATAGCAGTGTTGGTGTCGCAGACCAGCATCCACCACCTTCTGGCCTCTTCTTGTAAGGTGAAGGTAGCCAGTAGCAGTTTGTGTGCTTCAGAACACGGAAAAACTTCAAATAACTTTTCAGTCTCAAGAACCCATGCTTCGGCCTTTAAGGGTTCAAGGCCTCCCTAAAAGGATAGCGGTTTCATCTTACTGAACTTCTGGGTCAAGGTAATTATATCGTCATTCACATTCTGTTTCGGCTGTACCGGAGGAGGTGGGGGTTGTTGGTTCTGTTGTTGTTGTTGCCTTAAGGCCTCAGTTAGCAGTTCAACAGTTCTTTCTAGCCTTGCCATTCTGGCTTCGGATGATTCAGGTTCATTAGCGGTTCTTGCATTATCCATTTCACTTTCACTATATGCAACATGGTAATAATAAACATAAAAAGTTGCATACTTTAAACCTTTAAACATTTTAACACATATATTCATGTCATGTCCACGCACACTTTTCATGCTCATATAATGCCCTATTCACTTTTCTAAGACATCCTATAGCTCATTTGAACATGTGTGTGCGGTATAACTCGTGGTTTAATAACGCTCTGATACCACTCTATCACGACCCAAACCCGTCCCTATGGGTTTAACACCGTAACCGGCCAGTAATCCGAGATTATCGAAGGCCTACTTAACAGTAATATAGAGTACAAGGGCTGACGGAAGCCAAAACAGTAATTAAAAGATGTCCAATGAGCTGTGACAGTCTGTATGCAATATACAATCAGTACCAAAACAGTATGCACAATATATACAATCATTCAGGACAGGGACTTAATCCCTATTAGAACAGTACAGTACAACATTATTCAGTCTATAGAGAACATAAACAAAGAGGGGGAAAACTAAAACACCCCAAAAAGCCCTAACTTGAAGGACTTGGAACCTCGCAGTGAGGCACGTTGGTTGGCTTGACAAAAAGGGAGTTTAGCCCGACGCTCCTAGCAACGGTCCGGTGCCTGAACACCTACATATATATATGAGCAGTGAGTTAAAACCCAGTGAATAACATATGCGTAAGGAGGTTAAGAATGAATGTCCTTTCAGTATTGAAAACAATCATTTATCAGTATATCAGTCATTTAGTTTGTGGCTCATAATTCATGCCATACAGTAATTCAGAAACGATAATAGTCATATGTGGTACACTCAATAGCAAAACAGTACAGTAGGTCTTAACAGACCGAACAGTCAATGATGGCCATCATGTCAGTAAACAATAGTGGTTCTAAACATGGGAACCGACAGAGATCTCTGTAACAGTAGCAGTAACAGTTCAGTAACAATATATTGCTATGGATGCCACGTATATAGTTCACAAATAAAACAAACATTCATTCAGTAAACAGTGTCATTTCATAAAGCAGTACAGTCATTTGTTCAGAAAATAATCTCAATTGAACATATCTTTACAACATAGTTACTCACAGAGCACTGGGCTATAAGCAGCTAGAGCGTCCTCGGATGCCAACCCTACACAGTTACAGAACGAACACACACTAAGCTACACAGGAAATAATAACTTAATCCCTATCTTGACTCGGTGTGGTTCTACATTAGTATCCTCATTAAAATGCCTTAAACTAGGCCTAGGAATGTCTAGGATGGAATGAGGATGCAAAGATGCACTTTAAAACATTTTTCAGAATTTTTAGAAAACAGGGGTCTCGCTCGAGCGTGGCTTTCTACGCTCGAGCGGACATGCAGACAAAGGATCTCCGCTCGAGCGTGACTTACGTCGCTCAAGCGGACTGTAAGCTACAGTAAAAATACTGGATGCACAAAAATCATGCTCGACAGGCGCTCGATACACGCTCGAGCGTGAGACACAAGTCCTCGCTCGAGCATGAACTCTCTCGCTCGAGCGTGAACTCTCTCGCTCGAGCGGACTGTAAACACAACAAAAGTGCTGGATACACGCATTTCACGTTTGAGCGCCACTTTCCTCGCTCGAGCGGAATGCATGAACGCAAGGCTTATGCTCGAGCGTAGAACTCCTCGCTCGAGCGTGAGTCCAAAATCTGGAATTTCCAGATTTGAACCTGAAGTTCAAAACTCAATTCCAATGCGTCAAATTCGATCCTTTTGAGCTAATTTTCTAGAAAACACTTGTAAACTCATAGTATAACATGTTTTGAAGATCAATTTGAGGAATCAAAGCCCAAAGCTAGTTCAATTAAAACACAATTCCAACCCAAAATCCAATAACGTGAAGATTGATGCAAAACTCATACATGCATGAGTTCTAATGAATTCAAAGCTTCTAAAACATGCTCCAAAGAGCCAATTCTTACAAAAACATGGTGAATCCATGGATTAAGACCAAAAATATGAACATGCATGTAGCAATTTCCATGAAAACAACTAAAAACTCAACAATAGGACCATGCATGCATGAAATCTTACTCAATTCATCCATAAATCAAGAACCATGCAAGAACTAACTTGAATACATTAATGAGAGGTTGAATATCCTACCTTGGGTTCTCAATTACAAGTCTAGAAGCTCAATTTGTCAATTATCTTTCAAAATCCCTAAGCCTCCAAGCAAATCAAGATGAAACCAAGTTTTTCTCCTAGCTCTCTCTCTCTAGTCGGTTTGGTGCAAGCAAATGGCCGAAGAAATGTTGATTCTAAGTCTCAAAATATGATATGACTCACGAAGTGGCAAGGTTGTAAATAAAACCAACTCTTGTAATTTATCAATATTTAATCTAATTTAATCATACCAAATCACATTTCAATTAAATATACCGTAAAATCATATAAATCTTAATTAGCACAAAACATCAATCAATTTCAAATTCGGACGCCGATAAGGCCTTCAATTTGCAGTTTAAAGCATAAAACATAAACAGATAATTTAACAATCAACAGATAGAATTGCATTCAAACTAGCACAATCAATCAATCAGTTTAGTAATTCAGTCAGTCAGTCAATTAACATGCTTAATCATAGATTAGTACTAATCAGTAGTGTTATCAGTAAACAGTGCTGAGGATTGTTACAAAAATTCACAAAAAAAAAAAAGAAAAAAAGAAGAAGAAGACAAAAAAAAGAATAAACAGAAGGGCAATACGATCTCGCCATCCCAAACCCTTTTCCACCCCCTCCCTCCATACATCCACCGACGCAGCATCACCTTGCCGCCACAACCTACCTCCGTCCACCCTTATCCACAGTCTACCTCCACGAACTCAACCCTTCCCTCAACAGATTCAGATCCAAACCCATATGGTTTTGAATACTTTTTTCTTTTTCTTTTATTCTCCATCGTCTCAGATCATTCAACGTCTATAAGCTTAGATCGCAAGAACCCAACCCTTCACTACCTCTCCACTCACCAAATCCAAACCCATATTCAAAACCCAAAACAGAGACCCATTTGCACACTTCTGATAGCTCTTAGAATGGATAATATTTCGAAAAGAGTCCAACAAATAAGGTTATATTCACTATGTATTTGATGAGTGAAGTATTGGAATATAATTATAATTAACAAAAAAAAGGTTTGAGGGTTAAAGATTTGAAGTTTGAAAAAGATTTATGGAGTCAATAATGGTTAAAATCTATAAAAATGGGATGAAATCTATGAAAATGTGGTGGGAAAGAGTGAGGGTTTTGGTTTCAAAGTGAGATTTTTACACACAATGATGCTTTCTAAGATTTTGAAAAGAAAATAGTGTTTGTGCGCTCCTTCCTAGCGACCGCCAGCACAACCAACCTCCTCAATCTGAAAAGAAAGAAGAACAAGAAGGAAGATGAGTCGGTTTGCAATAGTGGTGCTATGGGGGTCAGAGAGGCGTCGAAAAGTAAGGGTCGCAGTGGTGTGAGTTGCTGGAGAGTGTCGGAGAAGTTTCCTCTCTCTCTCTCTTCTTCTTCTCTAATTTTTTTTTGTGATAAATTTTGCCCCGTTTTGGAGTGCTGTAGGAGCCATAACAGAGGATCTGTACTCAACCACCCATAACCTGGATTAACAACCCACGGTATTTAAAGGCATTAAAACATTGTCACGTGTCTCTTTCATGTTCTCAGGAGTTGTCCCATCAGTATAGGATATTGTATTGGTCGAGACCATGGGAGTAACTATTAGAAAATCGTAGGATATGGACATATGGTGTGCATGATAGGGTTGATTTGAGAAGTGGGTTGGTTTTTTGATATTTTAGCTATTTTAGTTTGGGTTAAAAAGTTTGGTTTTGGAAGAATTTTTTGATTTTTTGATTTTTTTGACTTTTTTTGTGAGAGAAGAGTGTAATGATTATGGATTGGATGTGATGTTTTGTTTTTTATGACTAAAATAACTTATTTTGTCTTTTGTGACTAAAATAATAAAAAAAAAAAAATTTAAAACCTAAGTTGCCAAACAGAGGCATAGTTAGATCCTTATTACATGGTTCTAACTGTCTAAGAAGTTGTGTTAAGATAAAATAAGAGCAGGATCTCAAACTGCTTCCTGAAATATAAATACCCCTTGGTGCTACTTTTGCTTAAAAAGCACCAAGGGTTGATCTAGTTAATCTAGTTAAAACATTGTCTCCCGAATTGACCCCAAATCACTTCTTCTATACAAAATTATGTAAATTGAATATAAACTCGCATAAGTTTATAAAAATTTACGTGATTATATAAATTTGTATTCAACTTATATATTTTTGTGAGATTATAAAAATTCGTAAAATTTATATAATTTTATATAAATATATATTATACACTGAAAAAAAATTTCACACTCAAATAAAATTAATTCTATTATATAGAAGTTACTTAGATTGTTAAAGGTAACCCCTCCCTATATTGTTTTTATTATCAATAATATTAGGAATTATGAAAAATATATCATGAAATGCATTATGAAGATTTTTCATCCCTTAATTAATGTGTGGTGATTTAGAGAAAAATTAGGGATCATGAAAAAAATTTTATGAAAATGATCATTAAAAATTCATGATCCTTGGATTACCTTGATCAGTGTGTGGTGCTTTATTCTAAGTGTAATTCAAGGGTCACAAAACTTTCATGATTATTTTCATAAAAATTTGTTCATGATATTTACCATTGCTGCTGAGTGATTTATTGCATGGATAATCCAAATATGATAGGAAAATCATATGATAATATCAAATATGATAGGAAAATCATGCAGCATGACCCTATCAGGATAACCATGGTCGTACTGAATTTTGACTCTAGGGAGGCATACATGCACCAAACATACATCATAAAGATAAGACTCACACTGTGAGTTGTTTGGACAGCGAGAATGTTGTAGAGAGAGAATCTTCAAAATTTTCCCAACAGAATCAGTTAGTCTCAGTGTTCAGGAGAGAGAGAGAGAGAGAGATGCGGAGCGTGACGTTGGGAATCTCAGCTACACCAACAACAACAGTAGCCTCCATAAACACCTGCTCTCTCAATTCTAATTCTAAAAGGCTGAAGCCACCCTTTCCTCGCTCCTCCTTTCTCTCTCATCTCCCAAATTCAGGTTCTCTCTCTCTCTCTCTCTCTATACATATGCATACATGTGTATATGTTTGTATGTATTCTTATTCACGTACGGTTTGCATGAACATTTTTAGGGATTTCTGTTGTGGACAAGATTCAACTTTCATTTCATGACTCCTGAAATTAATCAAAACTGTTGTTGTTGTTGTTGTTGTGATTTTTCAGATTTCACATCAATTTTTTTCCCAATTCTTGACCCTGATTTTTCAGTTGTTTTGGTAAAGTCAATTTTCTCTTTTTATTAATTGGTTGTCACCAAATCTCTCAATTGTTCAATCAGATATTAATTGCTAATACTTTATGATTTTTAAACTAAAAAAAAATTCCTGTTGTATAGCTGAGTATTCCCAGCAAAATTTTACTGGGAAAATACACAGTCTGCCTAAATTTTGCAAGTCTTGTAATTTAAGAGGCTGCTTGGCCCAACAGTAAGGCTTCCCATTAGCGCTCTTGGTCGGGCAAGTTCTAGTGGAGACAAGGTTATGGTGCTGTTTAGTGCAACTTACAGAGCTGCTTATAGCTTTTTATTAGTTATTTTGGGAGTATGTATCATTCGGTTAATTAGTGTAACTTGACTTGTGAAGCAAAAATTACTTAAATAAGTTGAGAAAAAGTTACTTATTTGGAAGTTTGGAGGGGTGCTTTCAACTTCTATTTTCTGATTATCAACTTTCAGATTGAGTAAAGTTGCACCGAACAGGCCCCACGTACTATTTACCCTCCCTAGATCCCACTTTAGGGGATTTTCATGCACTGAATCACCTTTTTTCTTTTTATAGAAAAAGCTCAGATAAGCTAGGACTCTGCTTTTTTACTGAACCTATGAACCTAATAGGAAAACTGTTGTTTGAATAATTTTTGGGTTTTTTACTATGCCAGGGAAGAATTTCACCATTGATTGTATTATATGGGTGTAGGGCTGCTTTGCAGAGCCGGTCAAGTAGTTGAACTATTCCCAACCGTGTCACCTGAAATAGTTGTTCGCGAGGCCAGGTTAGAAGATTGTTGGGAAGTTGCTGAGACTCATTGCAGCATCTTCTTCCCCAAATATTCATTCCCTTTTGGTTTGTTACTGAGGATTAACAGGCTGGTGTCGGTAATGCTGTCTGGATTCACTGTACCTAAAGGTTGTCGGAAAACTTGTCTCATTGCTGTTGTTGGCAGCTCACTGGATGATAATTTATACTTTGGAAATGAAGACTTTAAAATTGGAGGACTCAATGGTATATTTGGTCTGAATAAGACGTGTGTAGCTGGGATATTAACTGTGGATACTCTGGCTGATTTTCTCCCAAGAAAAGGACCACTTCGGCAAAGAAGGTTAGATCAGCTTTGGCTCCTTTGTTGGTGAAGCTTTTTCTGGTAATTATATGTTTTGTGGGGCTTGATCTTGCAAATACAATTTAAATTGTGTGTTTTCTGTTCTGCAAATACATAAGCATCATGCTTAATATTACCCTACCATCTTACATGGAAAGATTTTGACTTGGATTCTCATATGATACTATTTTATCATCTTACTTGCCCAAGGAAAACACATGCCATTCATCAGCTTGATTTATGCTGTGTTTGGTTGGGGGATTTGGAGAGAGATTTGGAAAGGGAAAGGAAAAAAGTGTGTGAAACTATGTGAAATGTAGGTATATTTTTTTCCACATTTCACCTACCTTTTCCATTTCCCTTCCCTTTCCCTTTCCAAATCCCTCGTCAAATCCCCCAACCAAACACAGCGTCAGTGTACAAGGTCTTTGCTGCACTATGCTCTTAATGGCTTGCTAATTTGATGTCCATTAATATTTCATCTAGTTGATGATTGGATATTACTTGGACAAATGGACTAATTAGTTCCACAATCGATATCGATGGGCTTGGAATTGTTTCATATCTCTTTTCCTCATGTTTCTGTCTTCCTGTTTTTGTATTCTTATCTATAGTTTGTATCCCCACCACCATCACTGCTATTGCACTGCTACTGTCTGTGAATTGTCACTACCAGCACTGGCTTGATGTTTTCAAGTTTCAACATCCCATCATCACCACTGCATCTAACTTTTCTCAGCATTTGGCCGTTTAAATGGTTTCTGTAAGTATGACTATCTCTACTGAGTTTGGTTCAGTTATGAAAAATATTGCCATTGACTTCCTCATGTGAAAATTTATTAGTAGGTTGCTTGTAACTAACCTTAAATTAATCATCCACTAACTTCATCTTTCCAATCAATTTTCCATTCATCTTTCTTGTTTTTTTGTCAGAGTTATTCCTTTCTCAGTGTTGTAGTGGATGTTGGTGCCTTCTGGGTTTTTGTGGCCCTCTAGTGTTGCATCACATTTTTCAACTCTTGTAGACTTTTCATACCTTCTCACACAATAAAATAGTGCAGTGTACAGAGGTGGCTCTACCATTAGGTCACTTAGTCCGTCACCAAAGGCCCACCAAGAAAATGTTAAGAAATTCTTATTGCTAAAAGGCCCCAATTTTTCAAAAACCCAGTAAAATAAGGCCTCATTTTAATATTTAGCCTAAGGTCTAAAAATTCTTTGGGCCACCACCCCAGTGCAATTTAGCTACACTTAGACTCCCAATGGTTTGAATTCATGATTCCTTTTTGATGATTATTTACAAGCTCAAAAGAAGATGAATTCTCAATTTGCATAATTTATAAGAAACTTACCTTATCAATCTTTGGGCCACCCTACTTGTTTGATTGACTTAATAAAAAAATAAGCATTAGAAAATTCAAGCAATATTTTATCAAAAAGTAGGTCCTGAAGTGTGGTTCAATCCCCTGGAACGTAGGTTTAGTTTCTAGGATATGAACTGATGATTGTGGTGCAGTTCAAAAAAAAAAGAAAAGAAAGGAGGGCGTTGAAGGAAATTAGTTCCATGTGGCTAAGCACATTTTTTTCACATTTTAAATAGTATGTTACAAAATATTTTCTGGGACCTGCTTCATTGAGGTTTCTTGTAGTCACATCCTAGTCCTGCAGTTCTCGTCTCGTGGAAAGTAGTTTATGAAATTTTTTCTTGATAACAATTGTAAAAAGAGTTTGTAAGTCGTATGAAATAAAAGCCCATTTTCCCGAATTGGCCCCTAAACCCATTTTTTGCTAGCTTTAATGTTCATTTTGTCTATATCTCAATGTGATAGAGTCCAGTGCACGTCTATCTGTGGTGAATAAAGTGGTGTTGATCTATATCTGGCACATCAAAACAATGCAAACTGTGATAGAGCCTGAGTACTCAAAAAGCGTTGTTGAATATACAAATGATTCCTTCCTTTTTGGCTCAGCTATGAACTGTTTCTGCTGTGCTTTGTGCAGCCCATTCCAAGAGTTTAGCTTGCAACTTGAAAATGGCTCAAAATGATCTTGCTTCCTGCACTGACTTGTTCAATAATTGCTTCTTTTTTTCTTTTTTCCTTTTTCTGTTGTGTCAACTCAATTGATTTATAAAGATAAAAACAAAAATAATTTCTATTTTATCTAATTTCAGTCTCATAACTGCTGAAGCATGCAATTGTTAAGCCTATAGCCTAGCCATACTCTAGGTTGTGCAAACAGTTGAGGATACTGGCTACTCTCAACTATTTTTGTGACTTTGGTTTCTATTTGCTGTTAATGCTTCTGTTGTAAGAAATGAAAGTATGAGTGTATATAGTCATCCAATTGTTGAGTCAGTTTCTCAGATTTCCTGAAAAGAAAGAAAAAAGAAAAAAAAAAAGTTTTTCTGTCACTAATGAGGCACGATTGTGAATATTATTGTCATTTTCAGGACTGGAATTGCATTCATATCAAATGTGGCAGTTAGGGAGAAATTTCGACGAAAGGGGATAGCTAAAAGGCTAATAGCCAAGGCAGAGGCTCAAGCCAGAAGCTGGGGCTGTCGTGCCATTGCATTGCATTGTGAGCTAAACAACCCAGGGGCCACAAAGTTGTACAAAGGCCTGGGTTTCAAATGTATCAAAGTCCCAGATGGTGCTAACTGGCCCCAACCAAGGACACCTCCAGATGTCCAGTTCAAATTCATGATGAAGCTTCTAAGCACCCCAACGACCACTGTTTAGATTTTTATGAGGGACATACAAGTGTAGTGTTTAACATGAAATCCATTGAAAGCTAAAAGTAGGATGTTTCAGATTGTTTGCTGTATATATAAGCTGGAGCAATTAGCTGCAGATCTTGGAGCAATGTATTACAGTAATACTACAAACACGAGTAAAGTACACAAAATGCAATCCTACTAGCGCTGCATTCATCGTGATAAAGTGTGAAACCTATCTAAGTTGCAAGTATTGCATTTTGAGCACTGTTTTGATATTTTTCTTTTTGAGTGTGCCTGTGTTGTTATTGATGTATTTTGGTATCGTTTTCAAAGCCAATTTTTCTGGTTCCGGGCCCTTGCACAATCCAGTGGTAGAAGTAACAATACGGATTCATCCATAATTAAATGAATTTGTTCATAGAATAAAGAATAGAACAAAAAAATCAAGAGCCTCGAGCCAATAAAGACTGAGAAGATTGACTCAAAGAACAACTTTCATTAAGAGCTCTGTTGTAGAATTCAGACCTAACCATTAAACAAGAAGTGGAACCCGTAAATGCAAAAAATTCTATTGAAAACGAATACTAATGATTCATTGGTTGGGATGGCGGAAGGAACCTGGAACAAATTTATCTATTCTGAGAAGTCATGAGCTAACCCTACAGGCTCAAATAGATACCACACCAAGCCCATAAATTGAAGGGGGAATTGTGAATCAGTGAAGCAATTAAGAAATAATTTCATTTACATATTGGGATAAGTTTTCTGTATGGTTTGGAGCAAGTCTTTCCTGTGTAATAAAATTGCACAAAAAAGTAATCCATATGTAGTGCAATTATTCTATAACTGTCCCAGTTATTTACAATTTTTCCTAAATTTAATTCAGTTTGGCTGGCAAGATTGGTATATATACTTGTGCTTTCCACTTTGGCTTTGTTCAATTGCACTAATTTGATGGTTCATATTTTCACAATTTGCACATCAAGGGGTATTTGTTTTAGACTAACTGGAAAAAAAGAGATTACGATAAATAAATTGTTAGTCATGAGATAACTAGTCATTGCACTATTTAGCTAAAAATTAGGTATATTTGACTATTAGTTCGACCTTCATTTTTCTAACCAACCTATGGACTAGTTATTGAACATGAAATCCAAACTCATGTCTCAATCTCATGAAACAAACGCCCCCCAAGTTCCATATTCATTGGATTATCAATAATTAGCATGGAAGAAAATAGTATTTCCACAACATGGCGGTTCAACTGTGGCATGTTCTTTTTAAGCTGGTTAGAAGGTCTACAAACTGCCTCCTGGTATTCACATGCAGAGTGTCTGTATGGGCTAGTGTTAGGATTGAGCTTTAAACAGTGCAAGTGTGGCTGAGCTTTAAATAATTAATTTCATGCGCTGGTTGAGTTTTTACCTCTGGTTGAGTGGAGCGGGGAAAAAGGAAAGAAAAATCGAGGCCCATGCACAGAGGCGGAAGTTGGCAACATTGAGTTTGTCAATGGGCTGACACAGTACAAAACAAAATTGCAATACATTATTCCTCATGACTATACCCCCAAACAGTTGGGGATGCCAATCGTGTGGCCATATAATTCAACATCACCGTTACCATCTGCAGCTCCAGTTACAGATTGGAAGCAAATTGCCCTACCAAATATAAAATCCCTCTTTTAAGATAAGAAAATGAACAGTGAAGCCAACAGCGTTGCCAGTCAAACAGTACTCCACCTCATGATGCTCGGACAAATTTGTCCAAAGCAGATGCATCCAAAGCAGGGAACCCCTTAACAGCAGCAAGCACTGCAAGCCCAAGTTTGACAGCATCATCATTGCTTGGTGCCTACAATGTTGTCATTTCAAGTCAGTTCTGGTACCTTTAACTATAAGCAAGTTGATGCAGCAGTTGAGAGAGTTTTTGTCTACCTCGATGTTAAGAGGGAGGACTGGATCATGTAGGGAGAGTCTCAGAAGGAACCACCCGCCATAGCCAGAAGCTCTGACCTGTTTTACAACCAGCAAATTCCAAAAACATGCAATGACATTATCAATTGGGGACTACATCTATTATTATGCAACTGTATATGAATAAATAAATGCAAACAAACAGACAAATTTGATTGCCCAAACTGCCACTTGGTTGTAGTCATCTTGGTCACATTGAAGCCAAGTGCTGCCTTGATTAAAAGTGAAACTATGATAAATATATAACACGGAGTATCCAGCAGCACTAACGTAGAAATCCACAAGAAAACAAATTCCTAGCAGCTAGACAATAACCCTTCGTCAAAAGATGGGTAGTATGTAAGAAGCATGTACACATGACACGCTAAAACAGAATTTTTCAAAAAATGTATGCTATGTGGGGGTTACATGGAAAAAAAAATAAAATTTTATATGTTTATTATATGACCTATATAAGGATAAATAATTATTATATGTTATATGTATGAATATTTAATTCAAAGGTACTAATTTTTAAAGTCCAAAAGGAGAATAGGTATAATTTTATGCTATTTTTCTTTTATCATTGAACTCCCTCAAGTTATTTTTATTCAAACTTGTTATATGATTCATGTGTGTCTAATACACGTGTTCCCCAAGTGTCCAAAGTTTGTCCGAGTATAAGATATTGTTAAAAATAGTGGGATATATTTGGACTTGTGCTCGACTGGGGTTGGGAAGTATCCAACAAGTATCGTGTTGTGTTGGTGTCCGACGCGGTATCCGACACGACACACCACCTTCTTAAAAGTGTCTATGCTTTTTAGGCTAGCAGGCTCCTCCTGAAGAAAGAGAGACAAGGATGTGCTCAAACAATGTTCAAGTGAAATGTGAATGGAGAAATCCAAATGGGATTCAATCCTCTACTGTTACCTTCTATATCATACATGCACTTCCCGAATCCTAATCACTAGCCTCTAACAGCCATTTGAGAATCACAACTAGGGGCATAACATATTTGATCAAAGCTGTAAATGTAGCTCTAGTCTTATGAGCAAGCTGATAGGAACCAGACCCTGCCGAACATGGGACACCAACACCCAGGACCTAAGGGGAAATGAAATGCTCAAAGAGAACTTGTTTCCAAGTCATATATATTCCGTTCGGATGCCATAATTTAAAGATAGTAATTTCACATGAACTTGCAAGAAAGTAAAGCCAGATTAATACTTCAGTTCACATCAAGAACATTCACATAAGTTTGTCTATAAAAATATCAACGCACAAGTAGACGATTTTCATGTTAACAATTGTTCAAGTCCACATAATTATTCTGCTTCTGAGCTGCTGCTCAATGGTCACAAGTCATTCCCCTCATATTTAGTGAAGCCAAAATTGAGAATAGAGCCAATGATGGCAGCTGAAGAGCAGTATTGGGTATGAAAAAATGTAAACATGCAGCAACATTTTAGCCCATAATCAAAATTCTCAGTATATTTGATGTCAATGTAAATCCAGGAGCAGGATTATGAGCACAAGTATCATGATTGATTCAGTGTGTCAACAAGAGTAAAAAACAAGGACTTCTAAAACTGTCGTATTATGATTGATTCAGTTTTCAACCAAAAACAGGAGGTTAAAAGATGAAAATAAAATAATTCCAAAGACCAAGACTAGAGTTTCAGTATACAGTTACAGAACTTACGCCTTCATAGTTAACAGGGGCTTTCTGAAGCTTTGGGTCTGTATCTGTAACGTTCTCCAAATGTTTCAGCACAGCCTCTCCATAATCCCGAAAGGACCTGAAAGCACCAATGTATTAATTAAGCCACTATTACCCAAAGGCATTTTCAGCCAATAATTACAAAATAGAGTAGCATACCCTCCTTTAAGATCTGGATGGCTCTGATCAATCTTTAGTCTAAATTCAACAGCAACAGCAGGTTCCTCTAGACCGTCCACCAAATCAATCAAAACTTTGCTGCCACCACCTACACCCGAAGCTCTGGCAGATGCAAGTTTATTCAAGAGCTTCACCTGCAAGTAGTGCCAAATGGAAGAGGGGAAGAAGTAAGAGGAAAAAGAAAATATTGCACAAACAGAATGTCAACTTTGCACAATGGATAAATTTACTGTGTTGGGGGGAAAAAACCGTATGTTGCATAGTGAACTGCAAGTGTAGAATGTTAAATAAATTTCATAACCACTGTTGCAATTCAAGCCTACCATGAGATATGCACCATCATCAAGCCAACGATTTTCCTTCAGAGCTCCATGGCCACTGGTTTCAATAGCCAAGTGAGACTCCTCCCCAACTGAGTTCTGTAAACAATATTTCCTTTAGATATAAAATCACGTGCTGAGTTACATACTAAACAAAGCATACAATGAAAGAAGCATATGTAGTTGATGCTATCATTAACTGTATAATTTCCTTTCTGGTTTTCCTTTTATCCTCTCACATCAGTGCAGATAAAAACTACCACTGACGTGCTAAAAGGGTCCCAGGTGAAAACTGGACAACAAGGATCCGTCTAAAAAGAAAGCAGGCCCCTCAATTAAGTAGGAACCGCTTTCATCTCTAGATATCATAACATGAGAGGTGTGGGCTTGCTGTTTAAGAAAGGATCGTTGAAGGCCTAGGGCTAATAGTACTTTTTGCATTTATGTTGAAAAGCCAAAGGTCTAAGAAATAACTCAGTACATGGTTAAATAATGCACAGCCACACTTTCGACTCTGCAACTCAACTAATCCCGGTGCAATACCATCTTTAACGAATCAATCGTATGAGCTCATATCACAATCAGATGCTTTACTTTTAGTTCCTAGTTTTTTTATGATGTATTTTATTTCCTTACTGAAGACAGTTTCTCCTCTGGTTGTACTCTCTCTTTTATGGAAGATAAAAGATTTCAATCTATGAAGCAGAAAGTTCAGTTGGACACATCACTTGTTGGTTCTGTGAAAAGTTGCAAGTCATGTACACAGGAATAAGGTTCTCATGATGCCTCTGGGAGTTGTTAGCTTCAAGACATTCTCAACCATAGTTTCTCTTCGACTTGTAAATGTGGAATGCAAAGCTCCATGAACTTCATAAATTGTTTCACAATGAACATTAAATATTTCCAAAGAGTAGCAAGTAGTAGCAGTAATGAGTACCAGACGAATTGCTTCATCAATGACATTTTTGTAGCCTCTTTTGAACCTGTGGTGCTTTCCTCCTGTGAGAAATTATATTGAGTTATGAGCACATTAATCATAAGAAAGGAATCAAGCAATCTCATTATTCTTACCAAGTTTCTTTTCAATAAATGTTGTTAATCCATCTGAAGTAACACTGTCTGTGACAATTGTTGTTCCTGGATGCTAATAGAACAAAACGCAAAGTGAATATAAAAGAATGAAAAGAATTATTTGGCTTACTCATGAATGAGGTAGAGGTCATGTATATATAATAAATTCATGATACAATTTAGGAAACAATATAAATAAGGAAACAATACTAAATCAGTGATTGATACAATCACAGATTATATGCATAATACTAAAAATAAAAAGATTCTATGTACTCTAATTTCTTATTCAACACTCCCCTCAAACTAATGTGAAGATATTCAACAATCGTAGCTTGCCAATGGTTGATTGGAAGAAGCCGAAAAAAACTCAACGGCTAATCCAAATAAATGCTACCAAACAAATCTGGTAGTCCACTAAATAAAAAAGGCCAAAAAGTATTTAATACATCAGCACTACACCTTAGAAAAGGCCAAAAAGTGTTTAATACATCAGCACCACGCCCTAGAAAGAGGAAAAAACAGGGACTGAACTATCTTAGAAGAGCTGCCAAAGCATCTAAACCAAACCAAACCAAACCTTAAGTCCCATCAAATGGGGTCGGCTACATGAATCCTTCTTCTCCACTCGGCTCTATCAAAAGCCATTTCGTTAGTCAAATTAAGTAGATCCATATCTCTATTTACAATGCTGGCCAACGTTAATCTAGGCCTACCCGGTCCCCTAACACTTCCATCTACTCTCACTGCATCGCATCTCTTCACTACTGCCTCTATTAGTCTCCGTTGAATATAACCAAGCCATCTCAATCGATTCTCTCTTAACTTATCTTCTATCCGTGCTACTCCTACCCATTCCCGAATACACTCATTCCTAATTTTGTCTTGTTTAGTTTTGCCACACGTCCACCTTAGCATCTTCATCTCAGCAACACTCATCTTATTGACATGTTGTTTCTTGATTGCCTAGCACTCCGTCCCATACAATATCGCTGGTCTAATAGCCGTTCTATAAAACTTACCTTTTAGTCTAGTGTGTATTCGTTTATTGCACAATGTCCCAGACGCACTTCTCCACTTAAGTCATCCCGCCTTAATCCTATGGGCCACATCCGCATCAATTTCCCCCAACGTTGTGATAATCGACCCTAAATAACGAAAATGTTCCCTCTTAGGCAGTTCTTGGTTCTTAATGTTCAGCAGCCAACGAGACCCTGGTTGACATCAAAGACCGGAGCTAATGCTGGGAGATAGTTTATGGTCGTGCCGGACCGTTGTAGAAACTGGTCGGAACTAATGTCGGAATAATTTAAGGTCATGTTGGACCGTTATAGGAACTAACCGAAATCAATATTAGAACAGTTTAAGAGGTCATGTCGGACTGTTGTACAGACTAACCAGAATCAATGTCAAGATAGTTTAAAAGGGTCATGTCGGACTGATGTAGAGAACTGGATATTGAACCAACAAGCGTGGCACGCACACAACTTACGACATGATGCTGAACAATGGTGGCAACAGAAGATGGCTGAGTGCGCCAATGGGAGGCTTATTAAAAAGTGCACCAGGGGGCGACTTTAGTGGTGTGCTAGAGGGGGGCGGCTTTAATTGTGCGCCAAAGGGGGCGGCTTAGGTGGTGAGCCAAGGGAGCAACTTGGGTTGTGTGCCAGAGCGGGTGGCTTAGGTGGTTCACATCGTATATCACCATGCTCACTGTGATATAGATATAATAACCCCCCCATTCAAACTCAAATAGGTTTGAAGACAGAAACCTATTTGAGGTTGAAATAAAGGGAAAGACAAAATGGAATAAAAACACACAAACAAAATGGATTGCGAGTTAAAAAAAAATATGATAGATATTTGGGATATGAATAAACTAGTGAATAGAAGAAGAGATCACCACAAAGTGATACTGAAAGAAAATATAGCAGTGGAATGGGTTAAGGTCCGGCCGGCTGCCAAGGCAAGATTGCTGCCGGTCGATGAAGCAGACCACCAAGAGCTTAACCTATAATTCTGATACCAAAAAGAATGAAAAAAATTAGTTGGCTTACCCATAAATGAGGTAGAGGTCATGTCTATATAATAGATTCATGATACAATTTAGGAAACGATATAAATAAGGAAACAATACTAAATCAGCGATTGACACAATCACAGATTATATACATAATACTAAAATAAAAAGATTTTATGTATTCTAATTTCTATATTCAACAAATACAACTCACAACAATACTTCCCCCCCCCCCCCCCCCCCCTCATTTGGGAAGATTCAACAGGACCCAAAGTTCAGGATGTAAACAACTACAGTTTTATAGGGACAGCTAACTAAGGAAACTTACTTCCTCAAGAACAATGGCTGACATTAATGCAATCAGACGATTCCGATTGAGCTCACGGCCGCTGGAATCCACGGCAGCAGATCTGGGATAAAGACATAGCCAGGAAAATACATGACATGCATACTAGATTAACACATGGATTGTAAAAATCGTTACCTGTCAACATCCGTATCAAAGATAATTCCCAAATCAGCCTTGTTATCAAAAACTGACTGGGTGATAGCTTTCATTGCTGCCTTGTCCTCCGGGTTAGGAATATGATTGGGGAATAAACCTGACATCAAAATTGATTTATCCTCATGACATGCAAATATAACACTCTCCCTATATTTTCAGCATTAATATTACCATCCGGCTCCAAGAACTGACTGCCGGTAGTAATTGCCCCCAGAGGCTCAAGCACCTTTGCCTGATATCCAATAAAAAATAATTCTTATTGTTAATTTAAGGAATAAGTGGAAAAGGCATCAAGTTTATCTAGCAGAAGACAATTGTTTAAACAACATAAATTCATGATTTTTCCAAGTAGAAGATAATTAATTCAACTAGAAGGTAAGTGAATCTAAGCATAAACTTGAGGGATTGCAAATATGAATGTCAGAAATTTTTCACAAGATGGGAACCATTCATTATAGTTTTCTGCTGCAGATACCACAGGTGATGCAGCCTATAATATTTATTAGCCAAGATTTTAAATGAACTCATTGCAAGTAAAATAACATTGAAATGCAGTTATCCACTACTTTTCCCAGCACTAGATTAAAAGAACAATTTGAGGATCTCAGTAAATGACTTCATCAAAGTCATCCTATCATATCTCATAACACTGCCACCTAATGTGTCAAAATGTGACAAAAAAGACGATTTGTGTTTTAAATTTTACAAGACATAAAAGTTACAGCATTGATCTGCCTCTACTATGTTCAAATTTATTTTTAGGTGTCAGAAAAGAACATCTACCATTACTCTTTTCCCTTTTTTATCCCTCTTTTTTTTTTCTTTTTGACCTCTTCTCACTTGCTTCTAAAGGAAGGACTGTTGCATTGAAACACTTCGGTAACATTTGGTCCACATAAAAGGGGACGGTTTCAGAAAAGGGGAATGAGGTACAAGGAAAAAGTGCATGAGGTGAATGGCCTTCACGTATAACATTCCAGAATCTAACAGAAGACATAGATTTAATTGAAGACATAAAATGAAATGGTAAAATAAAACCTGAGCAGCCAAACATTAAAAAAATAATAATAATAATAATAATTAAAAATAATTAGGCTTCTCAAAATAAAAGCAGCCTTTATATGTAGTAAAGAATAAAGTACCCTTCTGCTTGCAACAGTGGAGAGAATTCGACTTGGGATTTATATAATTGAAACTTACAGCGAAAAATCCTCCAGCTCCATTCCCCGCATCAACAACTATATGAAACCCCTCCAGTGGCTTCTCTGAGATTGAGAAGGGATAATGATGGTGAGTGCACGGTTCCATAGCAGTTAAAGGGAACAACCAAATGTAACAAACAAATAAGTACTGAGAGGCAAGGGGGAAGAAAAGTGATGATTAGTGCAACAACTTAATACATTAGACCTACTTATTGGACAAGAAGTTCCAATGGAACTGCACTTCACATTGTAAAAGAAAGATTCTCAAAATTCCCTTCAGCAAATTTTCTTAACATTTAAAACTACAAAACCATTTGGGGAATACTACCTATATTTCCTGCAGCTTTGCGAACTGCTGCTACAAGATCAGATGTATAAACACCCATATAATCAACTCTCTTTACAGATGAAGAAGCTTTTCTTTCTGCATCTTTCAAACTTTCGATTGTAAAGTTATTGTATATATTTGCAGCCCGCTCCAAGATGTCCTTAATATCTGCTTTTCCAAGCCCTCCAGCATTTGTGAAGAATTTCAAACCATTCCTGTTATAAGGAAGATGACTTGCTGGTTTGCAGACATATGTTAGAAATTTTGTCAACTGATATGATTTGCATGTGAAAACATTCAGCATGCTTTGAATTACAGGTGCAGAACTAAGGTACACTGAAAGTGAGAAAGAAATCTAAACCCAACCACTTAAAAAATAGATTCTGCACTTAATAGTTTGACCAATAGTCTCACCAGATATCCAAGACCAGGTCTTTTTGAAAGGTTTATACTAGTTAACTGACTTCATAAGATCTATTGAAGGAATTTGGTTGTGTTTACCTGTTATCATAATCGATCCATCAACTGGACATAAGAAGTCATGATCTTCAGTGATTGTGCTATTAAACATAGCTGGTGTGGACGCCAATCTACAACAAGCAGAAAACAACGCATGGTTAAGGCAAACATATACTTGGTCACAAGGAAAGCAACACATTCCCAAAGTTCATAAGCATCAAGCACAAAGTAAATGACCAAAAAATAAATAATAAACTCAGAAAAATGATACTGTTTCTCAAATCACTTGAACCAAAGTAATAAGACATTGACCAATTAATGAAGCAACTAATTATTGAACCACTGTAGCATCATAAACACAATATATTGAACTCAATAAATTCAATAATGCTGAAGAAGTGAAACGATATCATATTTTTATGTGTCATGTGACTTTAAATGTATAAATTAGAGATTAATAGACTTTAAAAAAAGAGTTAATTACATTGTACCGCGTGGTTAAGCCCAAAATGGCAAAATCCCATAACTCCTGTGGTTCAAAAATGTACAATTAAACCCCCTAACCTTTGGATTACATGTGAAATATAAAAAAAAAAAACCTAACGGGGTTAACATTTTCTACAAAATTTCTAAAGTACTCTTTCTCTAATTTATTCTGTTCTCTCTCTCCACCACCCATTATCTTCCGAAACCACCACCACCACCACCACCACCATGGTGGTGGTGCTGTAGCAGCAGTGGTGACGGTGGTTATGGTGGCAAGGTGATGGAAATGGTGGGACAAGCAAGATGAAGAAAATGGGAGAAAAAGTTTAAGAAAAAAACAGAAGTAATGTAATATTGCCCCCCAAGACTCATTTCATCACAGTAAAAATGCACCTAATCAACATGTGATGTGAGTAACATGCACCGTTATCTTTAATGGACTCACTTTTGCACTTCAATCAAAACCAAAGGGGATTGAATGTACATTTTTCAACCACAAGGAGTTTAGTGTTTTGGGCCTAACCACAAGTGTAGTTAACCCCAAAAATATAGTAACAATAGACTACATTTCTATGAGTATGCTTGACTCCAATGTCCCAAGCATGACAAGAGGCTTACACACAACAAAGTAAAATGGGTTACTAGGCATTAAGCACTAGTGCAATTCCCATCAACTAAATTTTAATATTTACAAAAAATATTAGGTTGGATATTATGGACTTATCACCGTGGAGTCCAGATCACACAGGTCAATTTGGCTCTAATGTCTCAACAGGTTTAAACCCATGTAAAATCTCTTGTCATAAATAAAAAATAACAAATCCTACTATATGGTAGTGTGCAGCTTTCACACCACTCAATTCAGTGGTGGCTCCAGAAATTTTGTTCAGAGTGGAAATTCAATAACTTAAATTGGAATTTATATAAAAGAAATCACATTTATCTATATCTATATCATCCACTTCCAGTAAATCTCTTAATTTAAACTTCTCAAATCACCCAAAAAAAAAAAATTACAAAATATTGATACTATTGTTTTAATCTAAAATAAAATAAAATAAAATAAATATTTGGAGTTCTACAATTGTTCTCGAGGAGTCATGTGACTCATAAGCTATATTTACCAAGACACCTATTTTTCAGGTATTAACTTCTTTTCTTTCTTTTCTTTTCTTTTTTCTTTTTTTGATAAAAAAAAAATTAAAATAACTCAGAAAATGGAGTCCATGGATTAGATGCATTTTGGATGTGACCCACACTACCACAACTTTATCTATACCATACATTTTACTTTCTAAGCACTCTTTCTGGACACATAGTGTTTCTGATGAAGGTACTACATTTAAAATTAAAAGAGATTGTGAATGAGTTGTGGGGTCGGTGTGCAAAGTTGAAGTGAGTGAAATGGGTGTTCAAGATTTATGGGATGGGAATTCAAAATATGTGAACTTGGGTGTTCAAATTCTAAGGAGTGGGCCAATTAAAAAATATAAAACCATTATATATATACAAACCTTACTCAATTACCATGACTTGAACAGAAACTCAACAACAAAAGTCTATTAAATTAATTGGACTAACTTAACATGTTTTGATTTTAAAAATAAATATTAAGAAAAATACACACCCATATTGAATGACATCCAGGCCAGCCCCAGCTATTCCTCGAGAAACTGCATCCTGAAATTTGCATAACATAACTCTCAGCAATTATTGAAAACATGAGTAAATTGTGAATATTCCCGAATACATGTTATAAGTTTCTTTTGAAACAATGACTCTGTACCACAAATCCTTCCCTTTTTCCCTTTTTCTTTTTAACATCATGGGAAGCTCAGTTACAGCATTTATTTTGGAGAAGAAAAAGGAACAGGCCCCGTTTGGGATGCTACATTTTTAGCCAATTAGCCAAAAAGTTACTAAATTAGCCAATTAGCCAATTAGTTATACCAAAAAGTCAACAATTACGGCTTCTCTCTACTTTTTGCACAGCTTTTCGTAATTAGTCAAAAAGTCATCCCAAACATACAAGTTTTTTTTACCTACCTTTTTAGCCAATTAGCCAAAAAGTTACTAAATTAGCATGTTCCCAAACGAGGCCTGAATGTGAACTTTAGATTTTAAGCATCAAAGATACTAGTCCAAATGGTTCATGCAGATTTGGTAAATAATATGCCACTTTAATATATAGCTCGACAAGTATTTGGGTCATGAGTTTAGTCACATTTAAACTTTAAATATATATATATACTTGATGAAGTTCACCTATTTCTTTAAGGTATGCAATTGCAGGTATTATTATTTTCATTATTGACATGCATCATGCATGAGGTCTGTGGATGACCCACATCACTCAAACAAGACACTCTATAATTTTTATTAGATATATGAGGAAATACTAATATGATACATTAGAAAATTCATCATCATCTACGACCTTGCCACTAATCCCTTCCTAAACTGCTTAACCGACTGTCTAGAGTCATTGCGAATGAAAGTTCTGAGATAAAGTAACATCAATTAACCAAATAGGAGATCATCACGCAACCTGATGAACGGTTTGCATAAGGATTCAAGCATTAATATTGAATTCATTAACCTCATGGAAACATTTGTTTTCCAGAGGTTGTTTCAGGCATAAATAGCTTAATCCAAGTCATTTTATACTCAATATTGGCAGCACATCTGACAACAAGCTTTCAAAAATTGGCAATAGTAGTTTTTGATAGCCTAATTTAAACACTTGAAACTGAATGTATTAAGTGAAAATTAATTAAGCCTATTTGATAATTACAATTAATATCACTTAAAAATTTAAGTGGCTCTTCAAATGTAGGCTAAAAGTCTGAAATTTTTTAAGTGATTGAAAACTTACTTAATGCTAAGTAAATTTATAAATACTTATACACAAGCATTGACTTAGACCGTTAACCTCACCACTACTTCCATGACCACTATCACTAATGCTACTCCTACCACCGTCATTGCCACCACCACGACCACCATCACGCCACTACTACAACTACTACTACTACCACCACCACCACTACCATTACTGCCACCACGTCACCGCCACCGCCGCCACCTTCATCACTATTGACATCGTTGGCATAAGCACCACCATCATTTTACTACAACCACCACAATCTCCACTACTATTACCACCACCTCTCCACTACCATTAAAACACCTACTACAACCCTCACCTCCACAACCATTGCCATCATTGCCATAACCACCACCATCATTCTACCACCACAACCACCACCATTTAAGAAGCATGGACATAGATGCAGATGTGGACAAGGACAAGAGACACGGTGATTTCAAAAAAATGGAGACACGAACACAGCAATAAAATAATTTTTTTCATATATTTTTATTTGCTATGTAGACTAATATTACTTGTATCCACAAACAATCAAAACTAACAAAATCTAATACTAATTCGATATTTAAAAATAAATAAATAAATCATCACTTTCAAATTAACACTTATCATTTATATATTTTTTATGCATAATCTATTAAGTATTTAAATTTAAGAAAACAATAATAAATGCTCCTTTGGACAGACGGAAATCCTATTCCTAGGGCATTGGATAGGCATCAGAGCCATCAAGGAGTGGCAAGCACCTACCAACTACGTTACACGGACTCGGGTGTAGGTATCGGGTGCGGGTGCATATCTGGGGGTCGGACACTTCAAAACTAAAAATTGAGGATATGTGGATATGGATCCAAATGTAGATACAGGTACGAGGATACGTTAAATAGTTATTTTTAAAATATATTTACTATATAAAGATGAGTTAAATAGCTATTTTTTAAATATATTTATTATATGAACATGAGTTATTAAAAGTTGACCCAACAATTTTTTTATAAATAGGAACAGCAACAGCAGCTTTGACATGTTTGTCTCACACGCACAGCAACAACACGATAGGTCTGTCTCCTCTTCGTTTCTCTCTCACACGCACAGCAACACGATGGGTCTGTCTCTTCTCTTCTCTTCTCTTCTCTTCTCTCACACACGCACAGTATGATCGAGAGAGATATCGAGGGAGAGAAGGACATCGTGATAGAGAGAGAAAAGAAGATCGAGACAGAGAAGAAGATCGAAAGACACAGGTTAAGATCTCGAACCATGCACCAATGTAAGTATCTCAACCTTCTTCTTCCTTTTTGATTAGCCGTGTCTAAGAGAGAAGACGCAAATCAAACACAGATCCCACACCCGCACCCGTGTCGTGCTGTGTCGACACGGGTACTTCGCTCCAAAGTGCTGAGTCTGCCTAACATAGCCTACCAAGGTGAGAAGACGGTTGCCTATTGGGCTATATAAACTTATGTTTCTCCGCCCATGTGATATTCACAGCGTGCTTTTGATGTATGTTAGATTTTGAATGTTTAGAGCAGTGGGCTTTTAACCTAATGGTCACAGGTTCAAGTCCTGCTATACCCAAACCTACCACTATGAGTAAGGATGCGTTCAAAGATCACTCTTTGGCCTTTATACTCGCTTCAGTGACTTCCAAGAGCAAGCCTTCACCCCTGACCACTTCGTTCGTAATGCCGAAGCCCTCATGGTTGGATAGTAAGGTGATGATTCCTAGAGAAAGCCTGACGTCTTAACATAGGATTTTAGTACTAGATTTGTGCTTTAAAGGGCAACACCAAGCTAGGAAGGATAATGGGTGCCATAAGACAAGATGGTGGGACCTAAAAAGGAATAACCTAGACTTGAGACTTGGAAGATGATGCTAACACTATGTGAAACTTAATATCAATTGTATGAGGAGAATCTCAAGGGAAGTCTTTGTAGAGTCAAAAGAAAAAGGACCTAACTCTAAGAAAACTTGGTGGTGGAGGGATGAGGTTCAAGCGATAGTAAAGACGAAAAAAATGTGCTTTAAAAAGTGGTAGAATGATAGAACTAAGGAAAACCTTAAGAACTACAGTTGGGCTAATAAGGAGGTCAAAAAAGTAGTGAGAGATGCTAAGTTGAAAACCTATGATGACCTATACACTAGACTAGATAGTAAGGAGGGAGCGAAGAGAATATACGAACTTGTTAAGATAAAAGAGGTGAAAACAAGAGATTTTAATCAAGTTAAGCGCATCAAGAGTGAAGACTCTAAGGTGTTGGTGAAGAATGAAGAGATTAAGAAGGGGTGGAAGAACTATTTTGAGAAGTTGCTAAATGAAGAACATTGAGGAAGGTCAAAAGGGGAGGGAGTAGCCAGTAATAAGAAAAACCAAGACCACAAGTTCTATCGCATGATTAGGAACTTTGAAGTGGAGATTGCACTTAAGAATATGAAGTCGAATAAGGCTTTAGAACTTGATGATATCCCTATTGAAGCTTGAAAATGTTTGGGTAAGAAGGGAGTTGCTTGGTTGACTAAGTTATTTAGCAAAATTTTGTTGACTAGGAAAATGCCAAAGGAGTGGAGGAAGAATATTTTAGTGCCAATTTATAAGAATAAAGGAGACGTCCAGAATTGCAACAACTATAGAAGAATCAAGCTGATGTGTCATATAATGAAAGTGTGGGAGAGAGTGATGGAAAATTGATTGTGAGATATAACAAAAGTGTCAGAGAAGCAATTTGAATTTATGCCTGGTAGGTCAACATGGAAGTGATCTATCTTTTGAAGAGAGTAATAAAAAGGTTTAGAGAGAAGAAAAGAGACATTCATATGATTTTTATCAATCTTGAGAAAGCATATGATAGAGAGCCTCGGAATATAATCTAGGGGGTGTTAGAGAAGAAAGAGGTGACAAAAGGATACATTGATGTGATTAGAGACATGTATGAAAGTGTGGTGGCCGCTATTAGATCGCCGACTAGAGAGACAAGTGAATTTCCAATTATAGTGGGGTTACACCAAGGATCAACCTTAAGTCTTTAAGTTTTTGCTTTAGTTATGGATGAGGTAACGAGAAATATTTAGAATGGGGTGTCATGGTGTATGCTTTTTGCAAATGATATCGTGTTAGTGGATGAGACTAGAAGTTAACATTAAGTTGGAGACTTTGAGAGAAGTACTTGAATCTAAAGGATTTAGGATAAGCGGAACTAAGACAGGGCACATAGAGTTTAATTTTAGTAATAGTAACAACAGAAATAGAGAAGTGAAAATTGAGAACCGAGAAACATCTAAGAGTGAACATTTTCGTTATTTAAGATTGATTATCATAACGGCTGGGGAGATTGGAGCAGATGTGATCCATAGAATTAACATGAGATGGCTTAAGGGAGGAGTATATCTGGGGTACTGTGCGATAAACGAGTACCCACTAGATTAAAAGGAAAATTCTATAAAGCGGCTATTAGACCAATGATGTTGTATGAAATGAAATGTTGGGCCACTAAGAAACAACATGTAGATAAGATGAGTGCTACTGAGATGAGGACGCTAAGGTGGATGTGTGGCAAGATTAGAAAAAACAGAGTTAGGAATGAATATATTTGTGAATGGATAGGAGTAGCACTGACAGAAGACAAGCTGAAAGATAATAGATTGAGATGGTTTGGTCATATACAATGGAAACCAACAGAGGCAGCAGTGAAGAGATGCAACACAGCGACGGTAGAATGAATTGTTAGGGGAAGGGACAGATCTAGATTGGCGTGCGCTAGTGTAGCAAATAGATATATAAATCTCTTTAATTTGACTAATCAAATAGCCTTTGATAGAGTCAAGTAGAGAAGAAAGATTCATATAGCCAACCCCATTTGATGGGACTTGAGGTTTGGTTTGGTTTGGTTAGTTTTCAGGTTCATTAACCACCACCAATGGCATTAACTTAGAGGTAAGGCAGCATGCAGGAGTCAAATAGGTGGCATAAATGTGGGAGATGACAAGTTCAAAGAAAGGGATGGGGACGCATGCTTTACCGTACTCCAAACTAGAGTTCATAGGTCGATTCTTTATTTACTGCATCTCCTCTAGTAAGTGATTATTGCTTCCTTTTTAGGTCCTGTAGTGGTGGTAGTCTAGGTTTGAAATATCTCTGATAATTTTATCCTATTCCAGTTTTCATTAAGGCAAATGTTACTAAGGTGCTTCGGATTTTGGTTTTAAGGACATGGGAGGCTCACTCAGTATTGGACATATGGTCCTTTAGGGCCTGGTGACTCTGGCCCACTAGAGTCCTTGGAACAAACAGCCACAGTTAGGTGAGGGTGCAGGGGAGCTCGATGCATTTCAAAACTTGACACATGGTGAGGAGCTACCCTCCTCCACAAGGAATGCATACCTTTATAATGACCATTCAAAGCCTGATCAAAGCAACTAAAACACAAGAAAATAAAAATCTTACATCATCATAGACAATTGGGACCACAGCTGGGACCTCAGATGGCATGCCTGCATGTCACTATAGATCGTGGAGCTGATGAATTCATTAGGTTGCTATTTCAAGTATAACAACTTGTCCCAATATACAAAGAGGGAATTATTTGGACAGGTTGTCTCTTTACCAATACATCATCCATTCTCCCTAATTAATCCTGTGTCATCCAACAGAAGCTAATTCATATTGTGATGCTAATAAGAAATTAACACGGATCAGGCAGGCTTCTAGATGCAAGGTCGTCACTTCCTTAAAGCCCGATAGAGAATACCTTCAGTGATGGGCAGAAGGAGTAAGTGCTGCTGCTCATCCTGGTCTGGTATGGTATATATTCATCGATGGAGTAATAAAAACTGGAAGGAATTTGTTCTCTCTTTTCATTTTGAATTTCAGAATTATGATAATTCAAAAACCAGGAGAGTGTGCAGATACTTGATAGATCAAATTGTAAACAAAATCAAATAAGTAAAATAGGCATAACAACTATTAAAGGAAAATCTAGACCAGCCATTTTATGGGTGAAGACACTCCACTTAGCGGCTAGATTTATCTCATCATACTCAATCATAAATTAGGCATAAATACCTGTAGCTTTTGTGCAGATATTCGAGAATCATGACCAATAGAAACTCTCAGACCTCTAGATGCATCAAGCTTCTTCTTGTCCAATAGCCATGCAGCAAAGGCAGCTGCTATTGCTTCGGTAACTGGTTCAGTGAGAGTAACGGGTTCTCCCTCAACACCAGCAATGGCAACACCTCGAATATCACTGTGTGTGTATGTGTGAGAACATTAGCCCATGGAAGCCAATAACAATTATATGCTTAATGAAAGTGCATGTATTTTCTATCCATCATAGATATGTGTATGTATGTATTACATACGATGTTACAACATAGTATAAATATCCATATATAGCATTTCAATCAATGTAGCTCAACTACAAATGACTAAAGCAACACTAAACAGTTAAAAACATGGTTTAAAAAACTGGGTGGTATGTTGCAAACAGGCCAATTCTTATCTGTTTTTAGCCCCTCCAGTTTGGATACACCCCTCTTTTAACGTTAGGATCAAACATCACATGCAAGCTGGCCGGTTCATGACACATACCAGCCTAAACCACAGATTGATCAGGGAACCGGGCACGTTCAAGAAAATATGTAAGTGTTTTATTTTATACTTTTGGGCTTTGGGCCACTATAACTCACAGGGCTGGCCATTCAAGATTGAAGCCCATCCCTTGGCCATTCAAGATTGAAGCCCATCCCTACTCATGTTGCTACATTGCCCATGGTTTGAATTTGTAAAAAAACTAATAAAAGAAACACGTTTTCTTATTAATGTTGGACAATAAGAATTGAAAAGCCCAGCCCACACTTTTCCTTAAAACTCAAGTATTAAAGAGAGAGAAACTGGAGCCTTATAACCAGCACAGATGGGGAAACTCCAGGCGATGTGGGACACATTCCAACACATCTTCCTGGACCACAACATACAGTAGCCGAACAAACAGCACACCAATCACAAGCCCAACCAAGCTTTGATACTAAATTAAAAAGCCCAGCTCACACTTATCCTTAAAACCCAGGTATTGAGGAGAGAGAAACTAGAGCCTTATAACCAGCATAGATGGGGTAACTCCAGGCGATGTGAGACACATTCCAACAATAAACTCACGGTAACAGTAGGCAAATTGTGTACTTATAAAAAGAAGGCAAAAGACAACCAAAACTATATTGAACTAGTGTGGGATACAGGGATAGGCACACTTTGGCCCTTTTGCTATTCTTTGCAATTTCAAATTCAAGTTGTCGATGTGAGGGAAAAATCTATGTCAAACCATGTTATAGAATTAACTAATATTTCGAAATGAGTATTAAAAAAAAGGTGACAAATTAATCAGAGTAAAAAATGCATATCATTGAGTCCTAGAGGGTTTACTAATTATTTTTAAAAAATTCACGACTGCAACACCCAATTCTTCATACATAACATTCGACACTCCCGATACCGACGCATTGCAACAAATACTGCTACGTGTCCCAATACCACAATTTGGAACCATGGTTAAAAATGACCACACAAACAACCTCAGAAATAAACAATAATAGGCTCCATCACGTTCTTTCAAGCTCCAAAGACCGCATAGACAACCAAGTAACTAAATGGCACACAATTGGTTTTGTCAATTTAGCATGCCCTGTCAAATTCTAATGTTGACAATATTGGCTAATAAGGAAGGGCAAAGTACTAAATCAATGAAATTAAAGGAAGCAATATATGAAATTAAGGGAAACAATATCAAGGACTGTGTCCTTCTAACTTACTGTCAACAATCTACGGATTCATTCTAATTGTGTAAGTCAAACAATGCTGACAAATGACCAGGGAGTGAAGAGCCTCCAAACATTATTGGTTCATAAACCGCAGTTCAAAGAAGAGATTCAGTTCAAGGATGTAAAGTAAAGCATGAAATATTTATATGAACATATAAAACCCCAAATACCAAAATGCATGAACACATTAGTAAACTAGGTAACAACATTATGACATTCTAAATCCAATGCTCCTCGTCAGTCAAAGAGGTGGATGCCCAACTAGCCAGAATGAATTGAACTAAATGCGGACCATTAGTGTAATTATTTGTCCGAAAACGCATTTTTGTGTTGGCCAAAATGTAAAAATGAAAACAAGGACAAGAGTAATGTAAAGAACTGGAGCCGAAAGCAGTAAACCACAAAGGAGATAAAAGGAAATTTATATTGAAGATATGCTATAGCAAAACAATTCTCTACCTTCCATTTTGAAGTTTAAGGAAATCAACTTTTTCAAGTGATAGTTCTGCAGTAGTAGATGGAGCAGCTGCAAGAAAAGTTTACCTTCAATTAAAAAATGATAATTGACGAGATCATACCATAGTAAAATAGTAAAATATCTTTCTAGCAACCAAGACTTTCATGTCATAACAAAAAAATCAAAAGTTCTGTTGGAAAAGAAAAGGTTCACGACAACCAAGATTGAACGATCAAATACATTAAGGTTTTTAAGGTTGTCTCCAAAGCTATGATAGTAATTTATAACAACCTGGATAATGAGAGTCTAGAACAGACCGTTGCAGTAAACAGGTCCTCGGTTAAAACAACCAGTCTGATATTTTGAAAAGAAACGCAATTGCATGGTGGAGATGTCAGTCCATGCTAACTTCCCTCCTTGGAAAGGAAGCAAGTTGCGCTTATTAGGGGCCAAACAGTCCCTTTGATATTGGGTGCAGAACTGCCTGTTCCGATGGTAGCACTGTGCTACCAAAACATTTTGGACAATCTTCCCTGACAATGCTGCATAAAAATTTGCAATTTTATCAGATTTCATATTAGTAGGAGCTTATCAAAAGTTGGAATTATTTATGTGAATTGCAATTTTTTGTTCGATTTTCATTCTTGGTCAGGTTAGGTTGGCAAAGACGTTGACGGACTCGAAAGCAAATCTTAATTGCACTTTTGGTTTCAGAGGTGATATTGCAGCTGAGGATTACATTTATTTAAGCCAAACAAATTACTTAATGAATTAAGATCACGCTGCATATTACTTGATGAGTTAAATTTTTTGAATATTCCAGAGACTCCTAACCAAATCCTAACAGCTGATTTTGTCAAGCTAAGTTCAAGATTCGCTTATGCTTAATTCACTTCTTTTTGTTTTTTAAAGTTTTGCGCACAAAGAACTACACCCGGAAACCCCTACAACAGGGAACTATATAAATACAAAATAAAATTGACTAAAGGTGTAAGGAAGGAACAATAGAAAAAGAGAAGACACAACGTTTACATGATTCGGCCATAACCCCATCACCCACAGGAAGTCAATAGTACTATATTACCTAATGCAAATGAATACATAGATAAAAATCATAATTATAGAACCACAGAGATATAGAAAAGGATATTCAGATATTTCTTATCTCTGACATATCCTAAACTGCTAATCTCCAAGGACAATATTGATGTTTTAAATCTTATGTCTAACACTCCCCCTCAATGATGAGCTTAGGTCATTGAGATATAATCATCGTGGCTGCAACCAAATCTTCAAATAAGATCTTGAATCCAAACCATGAAGAAAACAAATGTTTCCAAGTGCACTGTACTCTTTGGGCATATAATGAAAGAAGTTTACAAGAATTGAAAACATAATCCAATACTTATGGTCACAAAACCTACCACCAAAGACCACAACATGCTTCATATCCTAAACAAATAACTCCGCGGCAAAACAACAAAGAAGATTTGAGAAGGTTAGAAGAACAATCAAATGCATGAGATTTGAACGATTTTTATGTTATTTTAGAATAAAAATAGATGAAAAATTCATTGAACATAAGGAAGATAAACAGAAGAGTATTTAGCATGCCCTGTCAAATTCTAATGTTGACAATATTGGCTAATAAGGAAGGGCAAAGTACTAAATCAATGAAATTAAAGGAAGCAATATATGAAATTAAGGGAAACAATATCAAGGACTGTGTCCTTCTAACTTACTGTCAACAATCTACGGATTCATTCTAATTGTGTAAGTCAAACAATGCTGACAAATGACCAGGGAGTGAAGAGCCTCCAAACATTATTGGTTCATAAACCGCAGTTCAAAGAAGAGATTCAGTTCAAGGATGTAAAGTAAAGCATGAAATATTTATATGAACATATAAAACCCCAAACACCAAAATGCATGAACACATTAGTAAACTAGGTAACAACATTATGACATTCTAAATCCAATGCTCCTCGTCAGTCAAAGAGGTGGATGCCCAACTAGCCAGAATGAATTGAACTAAATGCGGACCATTAGTGTATTTATTTGTCCGAATTTTTTTTTTTTTTGTATTTAGAGCTTGTTTGTCGTGACCTACAGTAGCACACTTTTTTACCTTTTGATCTTTTTTGGGTCATATCAGCTCTCTAGTTACAATTTTTTCAAACAAAAATAGATATCAAACTGAGATTTTGTTAAAGTTTTCAAAATTTGCGTAAACATAAAAAATAAAAAACTGTAAATATAAAAATGTGCCAAACGGGCATTCAGTCAGAAGAACAAAAAATCATACTCATCCACTCATGGTACATTACATACTGTCATACTGTTACTTTCAACACTGCCATAGCCATGCCATGAGAAACCCATACATGCTGATAATTTCAACACTGTCATAGCTTTCCCATAAGAAACCCATATTTTTACTTTTTAAGTAGCACAAAATTTGCCACAAATTTAACAGGAAACCTAAGGCTGTTTTTGGTTTAGGTGTGGAATCATAATCCCACCCTCTTATTTCAGTGCTGTGTTTGGATGTAGTTTTCAAAAATTGATTCCACACTCACGTTTGAAAATTATTTTCAGAACATGTTTGGTAGAGTGAGTTTTTAAATTTTGAAATGGGGTCTACCCGATCGTCTACCTAAACATCTGATCTACTCGGTGCCCGGCCGTACAATATTTTATTTATTTTTTTTTTTTTTTTGCAATTGCCACATGTTATTTGAAAAAAAAAAATTATATTTGTTTTGATATGTTTAAAATATAAAAATTATTTTTTTAGACCAAAATGACAAATTATTTGACCATTTATTTAAAATTAACAAAAAAAATAATTAAAATGAAAAATAATTTGTCAAAGTAATTTTTAAAAAATAAAAAAAATTTAAACAAAATAATTAAAAAAAATTCCAATCAAATATACAATCAAAAGTAATTTTAAAACACTAGCTGAATATTTTTTTTAACAAAAACTAATATATACTTTTTAATATTTTAAATAAAAAAATATTTTTGAAATTTTTAAATAAAAAGGGGTTTTTATTGATAAGTCCAATTTAGAAGTGTTTTAACCCAAGAAGTCCATGAAGGAATTTTTTAACTCATTTAGTCCCATGTATGTATAGTTTTATTCCATAAAGTCCATTTTCTTAATTTACACTATTTTCTTGAACACTTATGCCCTTATATTTAATTTTGATACCCTTATAAATATTTTTTCAATGATTAGCAATTTAATGATGTGAACATTTATATTTTAAAATTCACATTTATAGGAATGTAAATTGGCCCGTGGGCGGCTCGAAACCCGCCCGCGAGCTAGGGCGGGCCCGGCCCGTTGACAATGTAAATATTTACATTGACATGTTAAAATTCACATTAATAGGAGTGTAAAATTGGCCCCTGTCCCGTGGCGGCGCGAAACCCGCCCGCTGCCCATGGGCGGCCCGGGGGCGGGCCCAGTCTGGCCCGTTGACAATGTGAATATTCACATTGACATGTTAAAACATTCAGATTGATAAGAGTATAAATTGGCCGCGGCCCATGGGCAGCCAAAAGCTCGCCCGCAGCCGGGCAGGCCCGGCGGCCCGTTAACATGTGAATATTCACATTGACACGTTACATTCACAATTGATAGGAGATAGCCGCGCCTCGGTACCTGCCGAACCCGTCCACGGCTCCATGGGCGGGCCCGCCCGGCCTGTTGACAATGTGAATGTTCACATTGACATGTTAACATTCACATTGATAAGAGTAAAACTAACAGCAGCCCAGGGCGGGGCCGCGACTCGCCCAGCCGGCCCGTTGACAATGTGAATATTCACATTGACATGTTTAACATTCACATTAATAGGAGTGTAAATTGGCCCCCGTCCCGTGGCGGCGCGAAACCCGCCCGCTGCCCATGGGCGGCCCGGACGGGCCCGGTCCGGCCCATTGACAATGTGAAATTCACATTGACATGTTAACATTCACATTTGATAAGAGTATAAAACCGGCCGCGGCCCATGGACGGCCAAAAGACTCCGTTGCTCGGGGCGGGCCCGCCCGGCCCGCTGTTTGACAATGGAATATTCACATTGACATGTTAATATTCACATTGATAAGAGGTAAAATTGGCCCGCAGCCCGTGGGCGGCCCGAAACCCGACGCGCAGCCAAGGCGGGCTTGGCCCGACCGTGCAATGTGAATATCACATTGACATGTTAACATGCACATTGATAGGAGTGTAAAATTAGCCGCGCCTTGTGGCTGTCTGAAACCACGTCCACGGCTCGTGGGTGGCCGGGACTGGCCCAGCCCGACCTGTTGACAATGTTGAATATTCACATTGACATGTTAACATTCACATTAATAGAGTGTACAATTGGCGATGTGACAGTAGCCGGTAGCCCGACTCGTAGGCGGACCCGCCCGTTTGTAATGTGAATATTTACATTAACTATTAACATTCGCATTGATAGGAGTGTAAAATTGGCCGCAGCTCGTGGCCGGCCCGAAACCGATCGCGCCCGAGGCGGGCTTGCCCGACCGTGACAATGTGAATATTCACATTGACATGTTAACATTAAAATTGATAGGAGTGTAAAACTTGTCCGTTGCCGAAACTTGCCCGCAGCCTGGGGTAGGCCCGGACCCAAACCTGGGCCACCCCAAGCCGACGGCTGTGGCCGCCCATGGGCGCGAGTCATTTTTACACTTCTTATCAATGTGAATGTTAACATGTCAATGTGAATATTTACATTGTCAACAGGCGGGCTGGGCCCGCCTCGGGCTGCCCACGGGCCGTGGCGTGTTTTGGCGCCCGGGGTACGGGCTAATGTTACACTCTTATCAATGTGAATGTTAACATGTCAAATGTGAATATTACGTTGTCAACGGGCCGGCGCCCGGCGTCGGCTCGGGGCCAGGCTTCGGGCTGCCCACGGTCACGGCTAATTTTACACTGCTTATCAAGTGTTAATGTTAATATGTCAATGTGAATATTCAATGTCAACGAGCCGGGCCGGCCCGCCCTGGTCAAGGGGGGTTTTGGGCCGCCACGGGCACGGGCCATTTTATACTCCTATCATGTGAATGTAATATGGTCAATGTGAAATATTCACATTGGTCAAACGGGCCCGAACCGGGCCTCGTCCCGGGCCGCCCTGGGACGCGGTCAAATTTTACACTTTTAAATCAATGTGAATGGTGAATATTTCACATTGTCCACAGGCCGGGTCGGGCCGCCCCGAGCCAGGCCCACGGGAGGGCTACGTTTCGGGCAGCACAGAGGGGCGGGCTATTTTATACTCTTTATCAATGTGAATATTACATGTCAAATGTGAATTTTTACATTATCAACAGGTCGGGCCGGGCCAGCCCAGGCAGCCCACGAGTCGCAGGCGGGTTTCGGGCCGGCCACAGCCGCGGGCTTAATTTTTACACTCCTTATCAATGTGAATGTTAACATGTCAATGTGATATTCACATTGTCAACGGGCCGGGCCGGGTTCCACCCCGACCCGGGCCGGGCTTTCTTGGCTGCCCACGCGGGTTCATGGGCCATTTTTAACAACTCTTGTCAATGTTATCGTTAACCGTTAATATGTCATGTAATATTCATGATTGTGAATACGGGCACGGTCCCGGGCCCGCCCCGGGCGACGGACTGGTTTTCGGGCCGCCTTACGGGCCCGTAGGCCAATTTTACACTCCTATCAATGTGAATGTTAACGTGTCAGAGTGAATATTTTATTATCAACGGGCCGAGTCGGGCCTATTTTTTTTTGGCTTGTGGGCCGGCCCGGCCCGACCGAATTTTTCCGGGCAGCGACGAGGGAATCGACATGAGCCGGCCCCTACACATTGACGAACATAAAACATTTATATTGAACGGTGTGAACATTCACACTAAGGGTAATTGTTGGTAATTATGTCACCCATAGGACTTTATTGAAACATAAGAAGATAATGTGAACTAATGGAACAATAAGTAGATGAAAAAGGGTAATTTTGGTCTTCTTATCTCAAATTGGACCCTAATGGAATAAGTCCCAAAAGATATATGGGTTGAATGGAATAAAACTCCCTAGAAAAATGGATTTTCAAAAATAAGTTCCCAAATATAAAATATATTTTTTTCAAAATTATTTTTTTTGAATTGAAATTTTAAAAATAGTTTTAATTTATGAGTTTTGAATAGAAATTTTAATGAGTTTTGAAGTTGTGTGTTGTAGTTATGAATTCTAAGTTTTATTGAACGTTAACTTTTAAAACTCTTTTTCAAAATTCATATCCAAAAACAACTTTTTTTTTATTTGCAAACAGTTCAAAATTCATTTCAAAACTCTTTTTAAAACTCATAACCAAACAAATTTCTCTTCAATAAATCATGACCAACAACTCAACAAAACTCAAAATCCATCACCACTCTTCAATCATAGTTCTAAAACTAAATTTCCAAACGCAACCTAAATTTGCCTTCCAAAATACCCTTCTAGCCTATTTGGAAAAAAAAAAATTTATATATAAAGGGGGTGATGTGGATGAGGCTCGAAACAAGACCTTCGGTTTGGAAAACCAAAATATTTCACTTGAACCCAGTACTCGGTACAAATATTTTGTTAAAGCCATCTCCCACATTTAACTGCCAAATCCAAACAATATTAACCAAATCCAACGTTTTGTAAGGCATGCTCAACCTACGGCCGGTCTGTTTTGATGATCAGCTACAATTTACCTTTGGAGTGACGGATATCCGAATTCGTGGCTTTTTTTTATTCAGATTTGAATGAAAATATTTTGGTTGAACTGTTTGGAGATGCATAAATGGGAATTTTGCTTTGGCTAGTAGTTCACGAGATTTGTATGCTTAAATAACAGAAACCCTAATTAATCACCCGTACTAAACCTTAATTAAACTAACGAAGTGATTATGCACAAAGGTAAAGATTTAAAGTAATACGTTGAGAAGGAAAAATAGAGAGATTAAATAACGTATTTTAGAAGTAGAAATTGAGAGAAAAGATTCACCTGCCATTTTGATGAACGAAATTACTCCAACTGCGATTTGGTCGACGAGAGAGAGAGAGAGAAGAAAGAGAGAGAGACAGGGTGTTTGAAGCTGATGAAGCTGATGGGGCGGAGAAGCAGAGGAAGTGCTACCTAACTTATGCGTCCACGTGTATATCTGCACTTCATGCCAAAACGTAATTGGTTTTCGTTTGGCTTGGATTTAATTTTACTTTACTAATAATTTGAAGAGTAGTGGTGGCCGCTAT
>NW_021024814.1:621221-646373 GCF_004153795.1 Camellia sinensis
AGAACTTGATATATCCCATTGAAGCTTGAAATGTTTTGGGTAAGAAGGGGATTGCTTTGTGGTTGACTAAGTTTATTAGCAAAATTTTGTTGACTAGGAAATGCAAAGGAGTGGAGGAAGGAATATTTTAGTGCCAATTTATAAGAATAAGGAGACGTCCAGAATTGCAACAACTATAGAGAATCAAGCTGATGTGTCATATAATGAAAGTGTGGGAGAGAGTGATGGAAAATTGATTGTGAGATATAACAAAAGTGTCAGAGAAGAATTTGAATTATGCCTGGTAGTCAACATGGAAGTGATCTATTTTTGAGAGAGTAATAAAAAGGTTTAGAGAGAAAAAAGAGACATTCATATGATTTTTTTCAATCTTGAGAAGCATATGATAGAGAGCTCGAATATAATCTAGGGGTGTTAGAGAAGAAAGAGGTGAAAAAGGATACATTGATGTGATTTAGAGACATGTATGAAAGTGGTGGCCGCTATTAGATCGCGACTAGAGAGCAAGTGAATTTCCAATTATGTAGGAGTTACACCAAGGAATCACTTAAGTCTTTAAAGTTTTGCTTTAGTTATGGATGAGGTAAGAAATATTTAGAATGGGTGTCATGGTGTATGCTTTTTGCAAATGATATCGTGTTATGGATGAGACTAGAAGTTAACATTAAGTTGGAGACTTTGAGAGAGTACTTGAATTAAAGGATTTAGGATAAGCGGAACTAAGACAGGGCACATAGAGTTTAAATTTTAGTAATAGTACAACAGAAATAGAGAAGTGAATTGAGAACGAGAAACATCTAAGAGTGACAATTTGTATTTAAGATTGATTATCATAACGTGGGGAGATTGAGCAGATGTGATCCATAGAATTAACATGAGATGGCTTAGGGAGGAGTATATCTGGGGTACTGTGCGATAAAGAGTACCCACTAGATTAAAAGGAAAATTCTATAAGCGGGCTATTAGACAATGATGTTGTATGAAATGAAATGTTGGGGCCACTAAGAACAATGTAGATAAGTGAGTGTACTGAGATGAGGGACGCTAAGGTGGATGTGTGGCAAGATTAGAAAAAAACAGAGTTGAGGAATGATATATTTGTGAATGGATAGGAGTAGCACTGACAGAAGACAAGCTGAAAGTGAATAGATTGAGAATGGTTTGTCATATACAATGGAAACCAACGAGCAGCAGTGAAGAATGCAACACAGCGCGGTAGAATGAATTGTAGGGGAAGGGACAGATGTAGATGGGGTGTCGCTAGTGTGGCAATAGATATATAAATCTCTTTAATTTGACTAATCAAATAGCCTTTGATAGAGTCAAGTAGAGAAGAAAGATTCATATACCACCCATTTGATGGACTTGAGTTTGGTTTGGTTTGGTTAGTTTTCAGGTTCATTAACCACCACCAATGCGCATTAACTTAGAGGTAAGGCGCATGCGGAGTCAAATAGGTGGCATAATGTGGGAGATGACAAGTTCAAAAAGATGGGACGCATGCTTTACCGTACTCACAACTAGAGTTCATAGGTCGATTCTTTATTTATGGCATCTCTCTAGTAAGTGATTATTATGCTTCTTTTTAGTTGTAGTGGTGGTAGTCTAGGTTTGAAATATCTCTGATAATTTTATCCTATTCAGTTTTCATTAAGGCAATGTTACTAAGGTTTCGGTTTTGGTTTTAAGACATGGAGGTCACTCAGTATTGGACATATGGTCCTTAGGGCTGGTGACTCTGCCCATAGAGTCCTTGGAACAAACAGCCAAGTTAGGTGAGGTGCAGGGGAGCTCGATGCATTTCAAACTTTGACACATGGTGAGGAGCTACCTCCTCCAAGGAATGCATACCTTTATAATGACCATACAAGCTCTGATCAAAGCAACTAAAACACAGATAGTTTGTACATCATCAACAATTGGACACAGCTGAGACCTCAGATGACATGCTTGCCTGTCATATAGATGCGGAGCTGATGAATTCATTAGGTTGCTATTTCAGTACACAAGCTTGTCCAATATACAAAGAGGGAATTTTGTGACAGGTTGTATCTTTACATATATTCATCCATTCTCCCTAATTAATCCTGTGTCATCCAGAAGACTAGTTTATATTGTGATGCTAATGAAGTTAACACGAATGGCAGGCTTCTAGATGCAAGGATCACTTCCTTAAAGCCAATAGAGAATACCTTCAGTGAAGGGCAGAAGGAGTAAGTGTGCTGCTCATCCTGGTCTGGTAGTATATTTCATCGATGGAGTAATAAAAACTGGAAGGAATTTTGTTCTTCTTTTCATTTTGAATTCAGAATTATGTAATCCAAAACCAGGAGAGTGTGCAGATACTTGATAGATCAAATTGTAAACAAAATAAAGAAGTAAATAGGCATAACAACTATTAAAGGAAATCTGAGCAGCATTTATGGTGAAGACTACTCCCTTAGCAGCTAGATTATCTCATCATACTCATCATAAATTAGGCATAAATACTGTAGCTTTTGTTGCAGATTTCGAGAAATCATGACCAATAGAAACTCTCAGACTTAGATGCGTCAAGCTTCTTCTTGTCAATAGCATGCAGCAAGGCAGCTGCTATGCTTCAGTAACTGTTAGTGAGAGTAAGGGTTCTCCTCAAACAGACAGGCAAACTCGAATATACTGTGTGTGTATGTGTGAGAACATTAGCCGTGGAAGCAATACATTACATGCTTAATGAAGTGCATGTATTTTCTATCCATCATAGATGTGTGTATGTGTGTATTTCATACGATGTTTACAACATGTATAAATATCCATATATAGCATTTCAATCAACGTAGCTCAACTACAAATGACTAAAGCATACTAAACAGTTAAAAACATGGTTAAAAACTGGCTGGTATGTAGCAAACAGGCGGTTTTATCGGTTTTTAGCCCTCCAGTTGGATCACCTCTTTTAACGTTAGGATCAAACATCACTGCAAGCTGGCGTTCATGACACATACCAGCCAAATCAGGGAACGGCCCGTTCAAGAAATAGTAATGTTTTTATTTTATACTTTTGGGCTTGGGCACTATAACTCAAGGGGCTGGCCATTTCAGATTGAAGCCATCCTACTCATGTTGCTACTGCCCATGGTTTGAATTTGTAAAAAAACTAATAAAAGAAACACGTTTTCTTATTAATGTTGACATAAGAATAAAAGCCCAGCCACACTTCCTTAAAACTCAAGTATTAAAAAATGGAGTCCTTATAACAGCACAGATGGGGAAATCCAGCGATGTGGGACACATTCCAACACATTTCCTGGACCAAACATACAGTAGACGAACAACAGAAACCAATCAAGCCAACAAGCTTTGATAATAAATTAAAAGCCAGCTCCAACTTATCTTAAACCCAGGTATTGAGGAGAGAGAAACTAGAGCTTATAACAGCATAGATGGGTAACTCCAGGCGATGTGAGACACTTCCAACAATAAATCACGTAAATAGGCAAATTGTGTACTTAATAAAAGAAAAAGACAACAAAACTATATGACTAGTGTGGGATACAGGGATAGGCACACTTTGGCCTTTTGCTATTCTTTGAATTTCAATTCAAGTTGTCGATGTGAGGGAAAAATCTATGTCAAACATGTTATAGATTAACTAATATCGAATGAGTATTAAAAAAAAGGTGACAAATTAATAGAGTAAAAATGCTATATTGAGTCCTAGAGGTTTACTAATTATTTTTAAAAAATTCCGACTGCAACAGCCCAATTCTTACTACATAACATTCGACACTCCGCGAACGACGTTGCAACAATATGCTACGTGTCCCAATACCACAATTTGGAACCATGGTTAAAATGACCACACAAAACAACTCAGAAATAAACAATAATAGGCTCCATCACGTTCTTTCAGCTCCAAGACCGCATAGACAACCAAGTACTAAATGCACACAATTGGTTTGTTCAATTTAGCATGCCCTGTCAAATTCTAATGTTGACAATATTGGTAATAAGGAAGGGCAAAGTACTAAATCAATGAAATTAAAGGAAGCAATATATGAAATTAAGGGAAACAATATCAAGGACTGTCCTTCTAACTTACTGTCAACAATCTACGGATTCATTCTAATTGTGTAAGTCAAACAATGCTGACAAATGACCAGGGAGTGAAGAGCTCCAAACATTATTGTTCATAAACCGCAGTTCAAAGAAGAGATTCAGTTCAAGGATGTAAAGTAAAGCATGAATATTTTATATGAACATATAAAACCCAAATACAAAATGCATGAACACATTAGTAAACTAGGTAACAACATATGACATTCTAAATCAATGCTCCTCGTCAGTCAAAGAGGGGATGCCCAACTAGCCAGAATGAATTGAACTAAATCGGACCATTAGTGTAATTATTTGTCCGAAAACGCATTTTTGTGTTGGCCAAAATGTAAAAATGAAACAAGGACAAGAGTATGTAAAGAACTGGAGCGAAAGCAGTAAACCACAAGGAGATAAAGGAAATTTATATTGAAGATATGCTATAGCAAAACAATTCTCTCCTCCATTTTGAAGTTTAAGGAAATCACTTTTTCAAGTGATAGTTCTGCAGTAGTAGATGGAGCAGCTGCAAGAAAAGTTTACTTCATTAAAAATGATATTGACGAGATCATACACATAGTAAAATAGTAAAATATCTTTCTAGCAACCAAGACTTTCATGCATAACAAAAAAATCAAAGTTCTGTTGGAAAAGAAAAGGTTCACGACAAAAGATTGAACGATCAAATACTTAAGGTTTTTAGGGTTGTCTCAAAGCTATGATAGTAATTTAATACAACCTGGATAATGAGAGTCTAGAACAGACGTTGCAGTAAACAGGTCCTCGGTTAAAACAACCAGTCTGATATTTTGAAAGAACAGGCAATTGCATGGTGGAGATGTCAGTCCATGCTAACTTCCCTCCTTGGAAAGGAAGCAAGTTGCGCTTATTAGGGCAAACAGTCCTTTGATATTGGGTGCAGAACTGCCTGTTCGATGTAGCACTGTGCTACAAAACATTTTGGACAATCTTCCCTGACAATGCTGCATAAAAATTGCAATTTTATCAGATTTCATATTAGTAGGAGCTTATCAAAAGTTGGAATTATTTAGTGAATTGCAATTTTTTGTTCATTTTTCATTCTTGGTCAGGTTAGGTTGGCAAAGAGGTTGACGGACTCAAAAGCAGATTTTAATTGACCTTTTTGTTTCAGAGGTGATATTGCAGCTGAGGATTAACATTTATTTAAGCTAAACAAATTACTTAATGAATTAAGATCATGCTGAATATTACTTGATGAAGTTAAATTTTTTGAATATTCCACAGGTCCTAACCAAAACCTAACAGCTGATTTTGTCAAGCTAAGTTCAAGATTCGCTTATGCTTAATTCACTTCTTTTGTTTTTAAATTTTGCGCACAAAGAACTACACCAGAAACCCTACAACAGGGACTATATAATACAAAAATAAAATTGACAAAAGGTGTAAGGAAGGAACAACGAAAAAAGAAGACGCAAGGTTTACGCGATTCAGCATAACGCATCACCACAGGAAGTAATAGTATTAATTACTTAATGCAAATGAATACATAGAATAAAATCATAATTAGAACAGAGAGATATAGACAAGAGAATTCAGAATTTTTTCTCTTACATACCTAAACTGCTAATCTCCAAGGACAATATTAATGTTTAAATCTTATGTCTAACACTCCCTCACGATGAGCTTAGGTCATTGAGATATAATCATCGTGGTGCAACCAAATCTTCAAATAAGATCTTGAATCAACCATGAAGAAAACAAATGTTTCAAGTGCACTGTACTCTTTGGGCATATAATGAAAGAGTTTACAAGAATTGAAAATAATCCAATACTTATGGTCACAAACCTACACAAAGACCACAACATGCTCTATCTAATACAAATAACTCCGCGGCAAACAACAAAGAGATTTGAGAAGGTTAGAAGAACATCAAATGCATGAGATTGAACGATTTTTATGTTATTTTAGAATAAAAATAATGAAAATTTCATTGAACATAAGGAAGGTAACAGAAGAGTATATTTAGGACTACGTCTGATTGAACCGCTCGGTACCATGTAGAAATATAAATAGTAATGAAATATGTGACATACAACGACAATAGGTTAGGTGGTTCAACATTATGGCTTTGTCCATGGCACAAAATCAATAGTGCTATCTTACTCAACTCAAACAAGAAGAATATGATTATTTTTGGAACGATAGAGATCTAGATAAGGTGGTTGCTGTTGACGGGCGCACAGAGGTGGTGGTCGGAGTTGGTGTTGGCAGAAGATGGTGCCTTGAGGAGGTCAACGATTGTGGTGGCGAAGATAGGGGTGCCGGCAGTGGTGATGGGTGGTTTGGTGATGTGTTGACTGGGGAGGGTATGAGAGAGGGAAGAAGGAATAAAGCTTGTTTTCAAAATAAATAAAAACTTTTTTTTTTTTTTTGTATTTAGAGCTTGTTTGTCGTGACTACAGTAGCACACTTTTTACCTTTTGATCTTTTTTGGGTCATATCAGTCTCTAGTTAACAATTTTTTCAAACAAAAATAGATATAAACTGAGATTTTTGTTAAAGTTTTCAAAATTTGCGTAACATAAAAAATAAAAAACTGTAATATATAAAATGTGCCAAACGGGCATTCAGTCAGAAGAACAAAAAATCATACTCATCCATAGGTAATTACATACTGTCATACTGTTTTATTTTCCGCATAGCCATAGCAATGAGAAACCCATACATGCTGATAATTTCAACACTGTCATAGCTTTCCCATAAGAAACCCATATTTTTACTTTTTAAGTAGCACAAAATTTGCACAAATTTAACAGGAAACCTAAGGCTGTTTTTGTTTAGTGTGGAATCATAATCCACCTCTTATTTCAGTGCTGTGTTTGGATTAGTTTTCAAAATTGATTCACACTCAGTTTGAAAATTATTTTCAGAACATGTTTGGTAGAGTGAGTTTTTAAATTTTGAAATGGGGTTCCCGATCGTCTACCTAAACATCCTCCGGACGTCGCCGGTTGCCGATAGTGCTTTTTTTTTTTTTTTTTTTTGCAATTGCCACATGTTATTTGAAAAAAAAAATATATTTGTTTTGATATGTTTAAAATATAAAATTATTTTTTTAGACCAAAATGACAAATTATTTGACATTTTAAAATTAACAAAAAAAATAATTAAAATGAAAAATAATTTGTCAAGTAATTTTTAAAAATAAAAAATTTAAACAAATAATTAAAAAATTGTTTTGTTTAAAACATAAGCTGAATATTTTTTTTACAAAAACTAATATAACTTTTTAATATTTTAAATAAAAAAATATTTTTGAAATTTTTAATAAAAAGGGTTTTTATTGATAAGTCCAATTTGAAGTGTTTAAACCAAGAAGTCATGAAGGAATTTTTAACTCATTTAGTCCCATGTATGTATAGTTTATCCATAAAGTCCTTTTCTTAATTTACACTATTTTTCTTGAACACTTATGCCCTTATATTTAATTTTGATACCTTATAAATATTTTTTTCAATGATTGCAATTTAATGATGTGAAATTTATATTTTAAAATTCACATTTATAGAATGTAAATTGGCCCGTGGGCGCTCGAAACCGCCGCGAGCCAGAGCGGGCCGGCCGTTGACAATGTGAATATTCACATTGACATGTTAAAATTCACATTAATAGGAGTGTAAAATTGGCTCCCGTCCCGTGCGACGCGAAACCGCCCGCGGCCCATGGCGGCCCGAGGCGGGCCCGGTTCGCCGTTGACATGTGAATATTCACATTGAATGTTAACATTCAATTGATAAGAGTATAAAATTGGCCGCGGCCCATGGGCAGCCAAAAGCTCGCCCGCAGCCCGGGGCAGGCCCGGCCGGCCGTGACAATGTGAATATTCACATTGACATGTAAATTCACATTGATAGGAGTATAAAATTAGCCGCGCCTCGTAACTGCCCGAACCGTCGGCTCATGGGCGGGCCGCCCGGCTGTTGACAATGTGAATGTTCACATTGACATGTTAACATTCACATTGATAAGAGTATAAAACTAAACAGCAGCCCAGGGCGGGCCCGACTCGCCAGCCCGGCCGTTGACAATGTGAATATTCACATTGACATGTTACATTCACATAATAGGAGTGTAAATTGGCCCCGTCCCGTGGCGGCGCGAAACCGCCCGCTGCCCAGGGCGGCCCGGACGGGCCGGTCCGGCCATTGACATGTGAATATTCACATTGACATGTAAACATTCAATTGTGAGAGTATAAAATTGGCCCGCCCATGGACGGCCAAAAGACTCCGATTGCTGGGGCGGGCCGGCCCGCGCGCCTGTTGAAATGTGAATATTCACATTGACATGTTAATATTACTTGATAAGAGTAAAATTGGCCGCGCAGCCCGTGGGCGGCCCGAAACGAGCCCGGCAGCCCAAGGCGGGCTTGGCGCCGAGCCGTTGACCCACGGGTCACGGGCTAATTTTACACTCTTATCAATGTGGCCCGACCCGTGACAATGTGAATATTCACATTGACATGTTAACATGCACATTGATAGGAGTGTAAAATTAGCCCGCGCCTTGTGGCTGTCTGAAACCCGTCCACGGCTCGTGGGTGGCCCGGGACTGGCCCAGCCCGACCTGTTGACAATGTGAATATTCACATTGACATGTTAACATTCACATTAATAAGAGTGTACAATTGGCCCGTGACCCGTAGGTAGCCCGTAGCCCGACCTCGGGCTAGGGCGGACCCGGCCCGTTGGTAATGTGAATATTTACATTAACATATTAACATTCGCATTGATAGGAGTGTAAAATTGGCCCGCAGCTCGTGGGCGGCCCGAAACCCGATCGCAGCCCGAGGCGGGCTTGGCCCGACCCGTGACAATGTGAATATTCACATTGACATGTTAACATTAACATTGATAGGAGTGTAAAACTTGTCCGTTGCCCGAAACTTGCCCGCAGCCTGGGGTAGGCCCGGACCCAAACCTGGGCCACCCCAAGCCGCCCACGGGCTGTGGGCCGCCCATGGGACGCGAGTCAATTTTACACTCTTATCAATGTGAATGTTAACATGTCAATGTGAATATTTACATTGTCAACAGGCCGGGCTGGGCCCGCCTCGGGCTGCCCACGGGCCGTGGGCGTGTTTTGGCAGCCACGGGGTACGGGCTAATGTTACACTCTTATCAATGTGAATGTTAACATGTCAATGTGAATATTCACGTTGTCAACGGGCCGGGCCCGCGTCGGCTCGGGGCCAGGCTTCGGGCTGCCCACGGGTCACGGGCTAATTTTACACTCTTATCAATGTTAATGTTAATATGTCAATGTGAATATTCACATTGTCAAAACAGTCTAATTATTATTATCCGGGCATGGATCAGCGTCTGTACAAGGCGGCCGTGGAAGACAATGTGTATATCATGGAGAAGGAACAACTTCTCCTCCATGTAACCCCAAACAAGAACACTGCCCTCCACATCGCAACTCAGTTTGGCAATATCAACACCGTCCAAAAAATTCTCCAAATGTGCCCCTCACTCTTCACAATGGCTAACAAGAAGGGCGAGACTGCCCTCCACATTGCAGCCAGGGAAGGCCATGCCAATATTGTCAAACTACTCATCAAATGTGCAGAAATGCACGACAGTAATGGCGCTGGTGCCGGTACGAAGCAAATGATTGGTGCACGAAATGTGGACAAGGACACTGCTCTACACCTGGCGGTTAAGGATTGTCGTGGTGGTGGCGCTGAGGTGGTGAAGTTGGTGGCTGAGGCTGCTCCTGGGATTTCTTATGGTGGTAATAGGGTTGGAGAGAGCCCGCTTTACTTGGCGGCGGAGAGAGGAGATAAGGAGATGGTGGTTGTGATCCTCAACACTTGTATTTCGCCCGGACACAGCGGCCCTATGGGTAGATTTTATCAATGTCCCGGCCTGTTGACAATGTGAATATTCACATTGACATGTTAACATTCACATTGATAGGAGTGTAAAATTAGCCGTGCCTCGTGGCTGCCTGAAACCCGCCCACAGCCCGTGGGCAGCCCGGGGCGGGCCTGGCCATTTTTTTTAATTCTTTTTAATTTTTCTACCAAAATTTTATTATTTTCCACAAAAAAAGACACTAGGCCTCGACGCGGGTCGGGCCTCAGACTGAGCCTTGAATGGGCCTTAACCGGGCCGATGGGCCGGGCCGGGCTTCAAAGTGATGGCCTAGGCCCTAGCTTAGGGTCTCGGACTAGGCTCGAGCCTGGGCCCAAACGAGCCTTTCCCGGGCCGGCCCATGGGCCAAAAAATTAGGCCCTAGCCCTAGCCCTAGCCCTAGCACAAGGGTATTCGGGCTTTGGACGGGCCAATGGATCGAGCCTCGGGTCGGGCCAGTGGGCCTAGGCCTGGGCCTAGCCTCGAGCTTAGGTCAGGCTTGGGTGGGGCTGGCCATTTTTTTTTAATTCTTTTTAATTTTTTCTACCAAAATTTTATTATTTTCCACAAAAAAATACATTACGCCTCGGGCGGGCTGGGCCTCGGACAAAGCCTTGAATGGGCCTTAAGCGGGCCGGGCCGGGCTTCAAAGTGATGACCTAAGCCCTAACATAGGGTCTTGGACATGCTCGGGCCCAGACCCAAACGAGCCTGCCCCGGGCCGTGGGCGGGCTTCGGGCAGCCCACGGGCCGCGGGCCAATTTTACATTCCTATCAATGTGCATTTTAACATGTCAATGTGAATATTTACATTGTCAACCGGCCGGGCTGGGCCTATCCCGGGCCGCGGGCAAGCTTCGGGCAGCGGGCAAATTTTACACTCCTATCAATGTTAATGTTAACATGTCAATGTGAATATTCACATTGTCATGGGTCGGGCCAAGCCCGCCGCGGGCTGTGGTCAGGTTTCGGGCCGCCCCACGGGCTGCGGGCCAATTTTACACTCTTATCAATGTGCATGTTAACATGTCAATGTGAATATTCACATTGTCAACGGGCCGGGTCGGGCCCGCCCTGGGCCGCTGGCCAATTTTATACTCTTATCAATGTGAATGTTAACATGTCAATGTAAATATTCACATTGTCAACGAGCCGGGCCGGGCCCGCCCCCGGGCCGCGGGCGGGTTTTTGGCCGCCCATGGGCCGCGGGCCAATTTTATACTCTTATCAATGTGAATGTTAACATGTCAATGTGAATATTCACAATATCAACAGGCCGAACCAAGCCCGCCGCGGGCCGCCCATGGGTTGCGGGCGGGTTTTCGCGCCGCCACGGGACGCGGGCCAATTTTACACTCCTATTAATGTGAATGTTAACATGTCAATGTGAATATTCACATTGTCAACGGGCCGAGCCTGCTCCAGCTCGCGGGCAGGTTTCGCGCCGCCCACGGGCCAATTTTACATTCCTACCAATGTGAATTTTAAAATATGAATGTTTACATCATAAAATTGCTAACCGTTCAAAAAATATTTATAAGGGTATCGAAATTAAATAAAAGGGTATAAGTATCCAAGAAAATAGTGTAAATCAAGAAAAAAAGACTTTATGGAATAAAACTATACATACATGGGACTAAATGGGTTAAAAAATTCCTTCATGGACTTTTTGGGTTAAAACACTTCTAAATGGGATTTGTCAATAAAAATCCCTTTAAAAAATTATACTTACTTTGTTAGATTAAAATGATATATTTGTCTCTTAATTTTTATACGTATAAAATAATAAAATAATATTGATATTTGTTCATGTTATTTCAATAGAAATAGCAATTTTCTTTTTTAATTTAACTCACATAAAAAAATTTGAATTTTTTTATTTTTACTGAATTTTTTAAATATTTTAAGTAATTTTTTTTTATTTTTTAGATATACATAATCTAGATATACTTAATAAGTATAATATTTTGTAATTTTTTTTTAAATTTACCAAACACAAAAAATATAAAAATACAAAAATTCAGTAACATTGTAATAACTATGAATGACTGTATTTGGTAATACTATAATACATGTAGGTGAATAGGTGAGTAGGGATGCAACTCAGGCGGGTTCGGTCGGGTTGGGAGGTTGTCCAAGCCCAGCCCAAGTTGTGCTGAGATCTATCCAGGCCCGCCCAAGCCCGAATTGTAACCCGATGTTACCTGTCCAAGCTCGACTCGAGTTAAACCTAAATTGCACCATTTTTTTTTTTTACAGCTACATTATTAAATTATTAAATTTTAACTATATTTACATTTTTTTTATATATATAGAAAATCATTAATACAATCAAAACAAATAATTTATATAATATAAGAGAGATGCTACTATAGTAGTCTTTATAATTTATGAGTGAAAATAAAAAAGTAAGATTTTATGTTATTTGTATATATAATATATATTCAGTATGATTTAATAATCTAAATTACTTTAATATCATGTAATGACTAAAAAAGTAAGATTTTATGTTATTTATATATATAATATATATTCAACATGATTTAATAATCTAAATTACTTTAATATCATGTAATAGCTAATAATTTTTATATATATATATATATATATATATTTAATATTTTATATAACTATAAATTTATAATTCGGGTTTCAGGTTGCTCAGGTTGTTTGATGTCTTTGCCCAAACCCGTCCAAATTTAATTCGGGCTTCTGAAATTTTGCCCAAACCCGTACCAAATTTGAAAATATTTTGTCCAAGCCCTAAAAAAATTCGGGCTGGGTTCGGGTTACTCGGGTTGAGCCTGCCCAAGTTGCACCCCTATAGACGAGAAACAAAAATAATGGTGAAAATAAAAATGAAAAATTATATTCATATATAAAAATTTATACAAAAAATTTCATTAAAATGTTGTGATAGTGATGTTATAAATATAAATTATGTTTATGGTGTGTTTCGTTTTAAAGTGAAAAGTCACCATTAAGGTATATTATTGTATTTGAAAATTTTATATAAAATTTATGTTTAGAATTTAATGATAAAAGTTGTAGAATATAGTCATAATGATAAGGATAAGAAATGGTTAAAAAAAGGACAAAATAGTCATTTAAAAAATTTAGGGCATGATATCAACAATCCAAAGGGTAATTTGTGATGAGATTATAAACCTCAAAAATGTAATTTTTCAAACGTAAGAATGGAATCTGTATTTAAACAGAAACCTCAGGGGGTGTTAGTGTAATTTACCCTATCATTTATTTATTTAAATTTAAATTTTTTCCAAACATTAAATTTCATTTTCACTTTATTTCCATATCTAAATTTCTAATTCTAATTTTTCAAACTCTAATCCTAGTTCCACCAACCATGCCCATTACCCCAACACCAGATACCACTCTCCATTTCAGCCGGTAACCTCTATTACCATCACCTACATCGCCTCTGACCACTAACACCTCCACTCTTACTCACCAACCACCAACAATGCCACTACCCACACCACTTTTAGACACTCTTACTCTTTCTCTTTCTCTATCTCTATCTATCTATCTATCTCTCGCTAGATCGCAATCACGATCACAGAAGATCAATGATGGTGGAAAATCTACCCTCCTTGTACGATTGTCACGACTGTAGTGCTGCTTGTGATCTCCTCAGATTCTGTTCGGTAATTCAAAGCCAAACCACCACCATTTGTTCGGTGGTCTACAACTAAACTACCACCGTTTGTTCTGGGTTTACATTCGAACTTCCACCGTTTGTTCGGTACTAGTTTTCCGAACCAAACGAGAAGCTTTCAAATGAAGAAAAATCGAACACAAACATGTGGAAGAGGGCTTTAGGGTAGTTGTATAGGTGGCAACGATGGCAAATGACTGAGATTAGTGAAATAAGAGATTTGGATAAACGACACGAAATAGAGGATCACCAGTGGAAGAAGGGCAAGGCAGATGGTGCTAAGGAAGTGGATCGTTGGAAAATAAAAGTTGTGACGCCCCAAAAATCAAGAATATCAAAGGATATATTAACAAATAAATACAGAGTTTATCTAAGGTTACAATAGTAAGAAACATCACTAGTGAATCCTTTGGCTAATAACCAAGCGAGATCCTAGGAAGGTCGGAGGAATCAATATAGCCTTCATTCTAAGTCCAACCACCTTAGATAGCAAAACCACCTTTTTGAAAAATCTTAACAAAATATTAACACAAGACCTACATGAGTTGATGAAGTATAAGGATAGGTTAAAAATGATATATATTTTATAATTGCAAAAAAATTATTTCTTAAATACAACAAGCGATTAATCACTTACAATCTTAAAACATGTTTACAAAACTAGTTCCTAACACTCATAGGGTAATCATACGTCTTCAAATACTTCAGCTTTGCCTTTGACCGATCTAATAGTCTTCAATACCTGGCACGAAACGCCATGAGTTTTGAATGCCCAGTAAACACACACACACACCCCGGTCATTTTTCCTAATCCAATGCACCATCACAATTATAACAAGCAAGTAATAACGTATGATAATCATTCAATAATAAAGGATTACAAGGTTAGATGTTAGTAATCTAGAAATTTCTCAAAGAGATTTCATCCTCTCAACCGCAAAAATTGGACACCGGACTATTCAGAACTCTCATTTTTGCTGCTTTGCAGACCTTACCATAGATGCCTAAAACTACATACCGCGCAGCGCCTCGGTGGACCTCACAAGGGACGGCGAAAAGAAAAATGTTTTATCATCCTGAATCCAACCTTATCCTTTCAAAAAAAAGTTTTATCCTCCTGAATGTCCCATTTAGACCCAACCTTATCTCACCAAATTAAACCATCGTAAAGAGTCCGAATACGCCCGTTCCATTCTAAGGTTTACGCAATAACTGCTTGCGCAAGACTTAACCTTTAATTGGAGAGCACATCTCATCAATCCATACATAACACATTATCATCTCTTCATTATTCAAGTGATCAAAAACCTAATACCACCCCAACTAAGGTTTTCATTGTGTTATATGTCTTTAATTAAATTTAGAACAACTTAACAAGATAGTAATATCCACATAAACATGAGCATCATCAAATGAAGAAGATAAGAAACATAACCATAACACATGCAAAATCATACCCAGACGTGATCATATACTAATAAGCATATTCATGAATACAAGAGCTTAGACTATTAATGCAAAACTATATTTCCAGATTTAGTACCATTTAAAGATTAAAATCAAAAGGACCATTTCAAATTTTTCCTGAGCCTGGCCTTCCTATGGTTCGTAGAGAATTTTTATCTAGTTTTCCAAACATTTGTCTGAAATGGTATAACTTTTCAAGAATTTTAGTTATTTAAGAAATACTCCAGTGCTATCCAAATTCATCGATCGTTACGAAAATCGGATTTTCATACAAAATGCTCACTCTTTTTAAATGAAACCAATTTTCCTTGAAAGATAATTCTTTAAGGAAGTTTTTGACATAAAAGCTGAGGTCCAAAAGATTTTTCTACATTTTTCTAGAATTTTCAAAAGTTGGCTGTAAAACAGGCTTTTTATGCACAATACTCAAAATAAGAAGGTTGGTGAGAAAAGATGTCAACTAAGAGAAATTTTTCACTTCTTTTGTAATGAAAACATACTAAATAATGTATCAATAACTCAAATTTTTAAAGTGATGGTATGCCTTTGGAAATAATGTGAGATATGGGAAGAAAAATGTAGTTTTGCATCTATTAAGAGGAAATATGAGTAGAAGAATGATCAAAGCCCAATTCATCAAATTTGAACACATGAACACCATTACAACACATCTGAAAATATGATTTTAAATCCATAATAACATGTATTTGAAAAAGGAAATAGAATAAGAGATGGAGATGTGGCTTACTTGAGGCTTTGTTGGTTAGCTAACAAGACCTTCTCTTTCTTTCCTTTTCTCCACCAAGCTCACTCTCTTGCCCTCTCTTCCTCTTAGCCGAATGGGGTGTTTGTATAAGTGTTCTTGTGTGTAAAATGCTAAGGGAGGGGGTTTACTTAGAATGATTCTACTTACGCCACTACTTTACCTCTTTATACTCTCCATTTGAGCTTTTTTTTTTCTTACAATTTTATCCATATTAATTGACTCCAGACCAACACACTCTTTTGCAACTTGTGCATTTGTATCTAGACTGAGTAGACCTCTAGAATCATTGTCATATTTGCTATGTGTATGTGCTCCATCCAGGGAATCTGTGTTGTGTGCATTAGTATACCAATTTTGTGATATGCGTATTGAGAATGCTATTCTGTATGTGGATTTGTTGCCCTTGGACTTTAGACATTTTGATGTAATTCTGGGCATGGATTAGTTAACTAAATATTGTGCCACCATTGATTGTGTAACAAAACAAGTTGTATTTAGACCTCCGGAACAGGAAGAAATTGTGTTTGTGGGTAACGGGGTAGTGCCTCCACCTTATTTGATATCTACAATGAAAACATATAAATTAATCAGGAAAGGGTGCCAGGGTTATTTGTGTTGTGTGCTATTTGAACAAATTGTGAATGTAAAATTGAATAGTATCCCTATTGTTAGCGAATTTTCAGATGTGTTTCCAAATGAATTACCGAGGGAATTAGTGGACAGGGAGACAGAGTTTACTATTGAAATTGTGCCAGGCACTCAGCCTATCTCTAAAACTCCCTACAGAATGGCTACTGCTGAAATGAAAGAACTAAAAGAACAGTTGCAAGATTTGCTTGACAAAGGGTTTATTTGACTTAGTACTTCACCATGGGGTGTACCAATGTTATTTGTGAAAAAGAAAGATAGAACCTTGCGCTTGTGTATTGACTATCGAGAACTGAACAAGGTAACAATAAAGAATAAATATCCCTTACCTCGTATTGATAACCTGTTTGACCAGTTGCAGGGATCACTAGTGTTTTCCAAAATTGATTTGAGATCCAGGTACCACTAGTTGAAAGTAAAAGTAGAAGATGTTGAGAAAACTGTGTTTCAAACAAGTATGGCCATTATGAATTTCTTGTTATTCCATTTAGGGTGACTAATACTCATGCAGCATTTGTGGACCTAATGAACCGAATTTTTAAGACCTACCTTGATGAATTTGTTGTAGTTTTTATTGGTGATATTTTGATATACTCAAAGAATAGATTTGAACATGAACAAGGAGGGGATTTCAGTGGACTGTTTTGCAAACACTTAGGGAAAAGAAATTATTTGCCAAACTAAAGAAATGTGAATTTTGGTTGGATGAAGTTATCTTTTTAGGGCATGTTATCAACAAGGAGGGGATTTCAGTGGACCCATAGAAAATAGAGGTAATTGTGAATTGGCCTACACCAACAAATGTAACAGAGGTCTGCAGTTTCATGGGCTTAGCTGGGTACTACAGGAGGTTTGTGAAGGACTTTTCAAAAATATATATGCCTCTTACCCAACTGACACGCAAAAGGCAACCGTTTGAATGGAATGACGAAAGAGAATCTGTCTTTCGTGAGCTGAAAACGAGATTGACCACTGCACCAGTTTTGACACTACCATTAGGTACAGAAAACTTTGTGATTTTTAGTGGTGCATCTTATAAAGGTTTGGGTTGTGTATTAATGCAAAATGGAAGGATGATTGCCTACGCCTCTCAGCAGTTGAGGTCACATGAGAAAAACTACCCAACACATGATTTGGAATTGGCCGCAGTTGTATTTGCTTTAAAAATCTGGCGGCATTATTTGTATGGGGCAAAATGCGAAGTCTACACAGATCATAAGAGTCTAAAGTACTTATTTACTCAGAAAGAGTTGAATATGCGATAGAGAAGATGGCTCAAATTGATAAAATACTATGACCTTGAAATTCAGTATCACCCTGGAAAAGCCAATACTGTTGCTGATGCCTTGAGCAGAAAATCGATGGGAAGTTTAGCTTGTTTACTTACTGAACAGAAGGAGATCTTGCAAGATTTTGAGAAGTCTGGGATAGAAGTGGTATTGTGTGAGCAGGGTGGATTGATAGCCACCATTTCAGCTGAACCAGCATAATTTCTGAAATTAAACAGAGGCAAAAAGAGGATGAATTCCTCAAGAAAGTGATCGATGAATTTGAGACAAGTCCGAAAGCAGAGTTCAGCATTGAAAGTGAAGTGTTAAGATTTCGAAGCCGAATGTGTGTCCCAGATATTCTGGAACTAAAGAAGAGAATTCTAGATGAAGCCCATAAATCAGTGTTTGCTATGCATCCGGGTAATAACAAAATGTATCGGGATTTGAAACAAAGTTACTGGTGGCCCAAAATGAAGAAAGAGATTGTAGAGCATGTGTCCAAGTGCCTTCAATGTCAGCAAGTTAAGGCTGAACATCAGAAACCAGGCGGTCTGCTTCAACCTCTCCCTATTCCATAATGGAAGTGGGAACATGTGACTATGGACTTTGTTGTCAGTCTACCTCAAACTCCTCAAGGTATGGATTCTATTTGGGTTGTAGTTGATAGACTGACCAAATCTGCACATTTTCTGCCTGTTAGAACTACATTTGATGCTTATAGATTGGCTACTATATATGTTGATGAAATTGTTTGCCTACATAGAGTTCCGGTGTCCATTGTCTCGGATAGGGATCCGAAATTTGTGTCTAGATTGTGGAAAAGTTTGCAAAAAGCTATGGGGACAGAATTGAGATTTAGTACCGCATTCCACCCGCAGACACACGGGCAATCAGAACGGACAATACAAACTTTAGAGGATATGCTAAGAATGTGTGCCTTGGACTTTTAAGGGAATTGGGAAGATTATCTGCCACTGGCAGAGTTTGCATACAATAACAGTTTCCACCCTAACATCGGTATGGCACCATACGAGGCTTTATATGGTAGAAGATATAGATCACCAATTTGTTGGACAGAAGTTGGGGATATGGCCCTGTTTGGGCCTGAAATTGTGCAAAACACTTCTGAGAAGATCAGAATTATTCAACAAATGCTCCAAACAACTCAGAGTCGACAAAAGAATTATTTAGATGTTCGAAGAAGACCTCTTGAATATGAGGTCGGTGATCATGTGTTTCTTCGTGTGACGCCAATGAAGGGCCAAGTAAGATTTGGAAAGAAAGGTAAATTGTCGCCCCGTTACATTGGGCCGTTCCAAATTCTAGAAAGGCTTGGTCCTGTTGCTTACCGAGTCGTTTTGCCACCAGGATTCGAACAAATGCACAATGTATTCCACGTATCAATGTTGAGGGGTTATCTTCGAGATCCACTTCATGTGATTGATTATCACCAGATAGCTCTCGATGAAAATATGGAATACGTAGAATGGCCGGAACAAATCATTGACCGACAAGTGAAACAGTTGAGAAGCAAGTCCATCCCGATGGTGAAAGTGGAATGGAAAGAACACTATGGGACGGACGCTACATGGAAAAAAGAGGATGAAATGCGATTATGCTATCCATATTTGTTTCCCGACGAAGGTAAAATAAGTTTGTAGGACCAAACTTCCTAAATGAGGGAAGACTGTGATAACCCTATTCCGTATTATGCTAATTAATCTTAATTATGATTGTGATTGTGTGTTTAATATGATTTTGGGTGCCATTTATATGATTATATGTGGTTTTGGCTTTATATCTGTTCACCGTAGGAAAATCTGTTCAACTTACTGTTATAAACTGAAAATTGAAGGCCTTATCGACCACAAAAACCGAAATTGACTACGCCATTATGATTGGTGTAATTTTTAGAGCCTATGAAATTTAATTAAAAACTGATTTAGGACAAAATAATTAGATTCAGAACGATTTAATTAAGAACTATTATTTAACCTTAATCAATTTGATTAAGAGGGACTATAAAAGGGCCAATATACACTCATATTCATATTCTTTTGAGCTCAAAATCTGAAACAAACACTCTAGAGAGAGAGTGAACCGAATGTAGAGGGAGAGGGAGCACAAAATTGGAGACTTGAGTTGAGAACTTGGGAATTTGGAAGCTAGGCTCAAGAGCTAGCTAGATTTTGGGAGATTAGAGCTCCTAGGTAAGCATTTGAGCATAAATTCAAGAGTATAAGTTTGTAATTTTGTGTATTCAAGCTAGTTGGGTAATCAAGAACATAAATTGAGATGAATTTGATGAATTTGAAGCTTGTATGTACATGCATGTATAGGATTGCCATGATTCTACACACTCAAGCATGAAGCATGTTGAATATGAAGAATTGAACACCAAACTTTGCATGCATGAGTAATTTTGAGTAGCTTCATGATTTTGATCAGCACTTGTACCATTTGAAATGGAATTAAGTCGACATTTTACATGCATGCAAGATCCATGTAAGCAAGGAGCGAGATTATTTGAGTTTTGAAACCAACAAGAAGAATTTGAAATGATTTGGGAAATAAACCACGATTTTAGTCAATTGGTTCCAAATTAATTATGTCCTTGTGTTATATGATGTCCTCCCATGCTTTTGTATCAGAAATATGAGTTTTAGAGCCTTTGGGGTTGAGTTTGAAGTTCAAACAGAGTTCTGGAAAACCCAGAATTCAACCTGTCCGCTCGAGCAGGAAGAACGCTGCTCAAGCGTGAAATGTTAGCTCCCAAAACTTTTGTAAACATTGATGTCTGCTCGAGCGGGTAGAGTTACGCTCAAGTGTCTGTACACGTGTTTTGACTCTTAGCTCGAGCGTCCAAAGTTGAGCTCGAGCGCAAAAATGAGGTAACCAGTACTTTTGCAGACCAAAGGGGTCCGCTCGAGCGGGAAGCCCTGTTTCAGAAATTTTATAAGTGTATTGTATGGCTTGTTTTCCGTTTTCATTCACCTTTAAGCACTCTTGGGCATACATTGAGCATTATGAATGGATTAAGAAGATAAGAAAGAGGCCTAAGAGGAATAAATAAATTAAGAACAGATTGAATTGATTGTGACCCATTATGTGTTATGATTTATGTAGGGTCGAGCACAAGGATGAATCCTCCGACAGAACGCTGTGAGTAATATCTTAGTAAAGATATTTTGAAGTATGCTATTTGTCCGTTTACTCCTATTTGAGTGCATAAGTTTGTTAATTTGAATTGTGGACAAACATTTGTGATACTATTGAATGGGCCAAAGGCTGTCGGACACGAATGATTGGGCCGAAGGCCGTTTGACATGAATGATTGGGCCGAAGGCCGTCGGACATGAGTGATTGGGCCAAAGGCCGTTTGACATGAATGATTGGGCCTGTAGATACCCCATTTTTGACCGACCTTAAGACTCAGACGTCACTGATTGAACGCTCGGTGATATTGCATATTGCGCTCGTTCAGAAGTTTCAGAGTCCCGGCTGCAAGCCTTGCCTCCGGACTTCCGAACTCTTTCGTGCCTTGCCTCGGTTTGCGAACCAGGCTCTGTTTTCTCCTTTCGAAGGGAGGGAGAGGTCTTGTAGACCATCTCTCAATGGCCGTAGGCTACGTTTCGCGGTCGTAGGCATTTTTCCCGTTGGAGCCCGGTTTGTAGTTTTTCGGAGCCGTCGGCCGTGTGCCTCGGTTCGGGACCACTTAACCACCTCCGTTTGCTCCGGTTTTTGGCATACATATTATTTCCTCCCTTTTGAGGGACACTGGGGTCCGAGAGACCAACTTCGTGGTCAAACGCCACCTCCGGTGCTTAATAGCCAGTTTTCGGGCCCCCGGACCGCGTGTTTTGGCCCCCGAACCTTCGTTTTGCATCGGTTTGGGTTTATTTTTGGTGGAGACCTTATTTTTGTTGTTAGAAAGGTTGTAGGAGAGTGGGAGGCCAGCAATTTTTCTGAAAAACCAGCTTTTTTTGGTCAAAAGTGATTCAGCATGAATCCAGGAAGGAGGAAAACACTACGCAGCTTCACCGAAACGAGCATAACTCTTTGCATACTTGGATTTAAGATATGAAGTTACCACCATTGGAAAGATTACTTCCGGGGCTTCATTTTTCACTCAAGAATCTCCTAAGGACAAGTTCGGGTGGGGGAGATATGGTTGGTTAAAGTCCGTTTGGACCGATTCTGCACGGCTTCACCAAAACAGGCATAACTTTTTGCACAGGAGGAATTTTGATGCAAGGTTTGCAGCATTGGAAAGCTAACTTCTGGGGATTCATCCTAGGGGGTGGCCGGCCACCTAAACTGGTCGGCCGGCCACTTGCCTGGTCGGTTGACCACTTTGGCCCTTTTGAGCTGGCCGACCATTTTTGCCCTCCTGAGTGTGTTCCAACTGTGCCAGCTATTCTGCATTTGACCCACTGTCCGAAGGTCTACCCTTTTGGGGGGGAAATTTGAATTCATTTTCCCCCCCTTTTCCTCCCCTCCTTCCTCTATAAAACCAGCACTTCCAGCTACATTTGAGAATGTTAGAAAAATTGTTTTGAGCTTGGTATACACATCTCTCTCTATCCCTCTCATCCAAGCTTCAAAATACCTTGGTTCTTGGCCATTTCTACATCAACTCCTAGCCTATCAATCTACACTCCATTCCAACAACTTGAGGCTGCTTTCCAGAGGTGAAGAGCTCCCAAACTTGGCCCAAAAGTTGTTGAAGCTTGGCTCTACAAGGGTGAGTCCCTTTTTCCCTCTTTCTTGTCTTGTTTTGCATGCTATCTAAGCCATACTTGAAAGCTTTTTTGGGCTCTGACCCAAACTGTAAATAGTCATATTTCGACCCCCTTTTCATGTTTGATCAAGGACCTCCTGCTGTTTGAGGTCTCCTACTACCACTTGCCTCTTTATCTCTCTTTTAAGCCAATTTTTGCATAGTATTTTAGGCTTATTTTTGAGTTGTTTTGGACTTGGTCATAAACTGTAAAATAACTTTTTTTGAGCCCCTCTTCAACATTTCTGAAGGGCTCTCCTCTGTTTGAGGTCTCCTACTATCACTTTCCTCTTTATCTCTCTTTTAGGCCAATTTTTGCATAGTATTTTAGGCTTATTTGTGAGCCATTTTGGACTTTTCCATAAACTGTGAAATATCTTTTTTTGAGCCCCTATTAAACTTTGTTGAAGGGCTCTCCTCTGTTTGAGAACAGAAGCTACCACTTGTCTCTTTACCCCTCTTTTAGGCCTTTTCTTGCATGATAGTTTGGCCTTATTTTTGATTATTTTCGTGGCTTGATGTAAAATTTAAAGTGCCTTGTTTTGAGCCTCTCTTCAACTTTGTTGAAGGTCTCTTTTCCATTTGGGGCCAGCTGCTGTCCCTTGTGTTTAATCTCTCTTTTAAGGCCATTTTTGCATGATAGATTAGCCCTATTTGTGTTCATTTTTGAGACTTTTTATAAACTGTAAATATGCATGTTTTGGGACTTTCTTGCCTCTGCATTCACACTTCATGATCAAATAATGCATGCTTTGTATAGCTGTAAGTCATTCCATGTGCCTAGTTTCGATTTTCGGGGCTCATTCCATGCATCGGGTGCCATGTTTCCATGTTTCGGGGCTGTTTTGTATCATATTTCAGCACTGAAATTCACATGTTTGCATATCATATTCCATGCCTTGCCATGCTTTCGTAGAGTGGCATTTGTTGCCTTAGGTTCGGTCCTCGGTTTATGTGCACGCGTGCACGCATTTCGATTGTCTCATTTTCATCTAATGGCTACTAATGTGAGTGTGGCTGAGGTCCACTCATGTTGGTGTAAGTCCATCATGCATTGCGTATGCTAGTAGGTTGTATGTTAGAGCGTCGTGTATGCCATGTTACATCGCGCATTGTGTATGTCATTTCATAGCATTGTGTATGCTAGGTTGCATGTTAGAATTGCAATCATGCATGTCATGCATATTGCATTGTGTTTGGGATAGGAGTTAGCCCGAGCACGGGAAACGAGGGACTTTCGTACTTCAAGTGACGGAACGTGTCTCAATTCCCAGTCACCGACACTCCGGATTATCCATGATGGAGTTTAGGTCTTGTTGTGATTATATGTGCATTCATTTCATATTGATTCATGCAATTCGACTCCTCGGCCATCATGCATCGATATGCGTGATTGGTGGCACGAGGATCGAGGACTACACTCCCCGAAGAGTAGTCATGCATACATATGTGAAAATACTTTGCCATGCCCCTTTGTTGCTCTCTGTTGCAGCAAATCAGAAATCGACAGCCTTTCGGAGCTTGACACGCATTCCGAGAACAATTGCAAACAGAGGCAAACCGGGGCATCGCAAGGGATTCTCCGCACAAGGCAACCTGAGCATGCATCATTCATCATCCGGAGCAGATTTGAGGCAGTCCCTGGCTTGTATGCCAATTTATTACTTTCCTAATTTAATTTGTTAATTAATTAGGGTTTTGTACATATTTGGACTGTATTTATTCATTTGGGACTGTATTATTTATTCGGACCCTCCGAGCGAGGACACAACTGTAATAAGTGTGCGTGTGTGTGATGTATGTCTTCCAACCCCACGTCTTTCTCCCTTTTATTTACCCGCTTATGATGGTTAGATTAGGGCATGTTTCAATTAGCATACAGTATGACAGCATGTTTGCATCATTTATCTGTTTTGCATGCACCGGGCTCGGCACATCATACTAACTGTATTTGTATTTCAATCCCAAAGTTGAATACATGTTAGTTGTAGTATCTCACATGTCATTGTAGATTAGCCGAGCCTATCTTAGTTGCATTTTGCATGTGTTGCATTAGGCATTTCTAAGTCCACACTCAATAAATGCTACTACAGGGAAGGGCATGGAGTCAGTTGTGGGCATGATAGAGTCGTCATCCCCAGCCAACCTCAGATGGACGTCAATAGGGATGGAAAACTCTCGCCTAAAGTATTCTAGTTTTGTCGAGGTGTCTACCCTATGCTTCCACATACCCATGATATCGGCCTAGCTAGGAGGAATTGGATTTCAGAATGAAGGTGTTTTAAAAGGGTTGTTGGGACCTCAGCAACAACCTAAAGTATGTGCTGGGCAAGAGTTTGTAGAAATAGTTTCAGTTTTTCCTAATAATCGTGGGTTCTATAAGCAAATCCCAAACCTAGATCTATGGAAACGAAGATTGAAAGCGCTAATTTGGAAAACAGAAAAGCAAGATTGTGCTTCAGAATCAAGTACAGAGATGGACTATCAAGAACATTGTAAATACGAAGGGTATGAGGCCAAGAACAGTGCAAAAAAGTTGTGAATAGTGCGAGTATTCAAGACATGG
>NW_021024814.1:653801-683195 GCF_004153795.1 Camellia sinensis
CTTGTTTATTGCATTCCTAAACATTACGCTCCGCATTGCTTGCAACATGTATCGTATCATCACACTTATTGCATTTATTTGCATCTTGTGTTATCTCTTATTGTTTATCCTTTTACGCTAGCAGCGTTTAGGATCGTTGTCCCCCGGGACTCAACTTAGGTTGTGTGGAACACGCTCCCGAGTTGTTTACCTCTTCTCACGGTTTCAGCGTGGTTAGAGTGTTCTTCCTTCACACGATTTCAGCGTGTTTGGAATTTATCCCAGGTTGCGTTGTAGACGCGCTGGGCGGGTTGTCTTTGGACCTCCTCTCACGATTTCAGCGTGATTGGAGCCTCCCCTTCCTCACACAATTCAGCATGTTTTGGAATTTATCTTAGGTTGTGCGTTGTGTGCGCACCTGGGCGGTTGTTGTTTGGACCTCCTCTCACGATTTCAGCGTGGTTAGAGTGTTCTTTTCCTCACACGATTTCAGCGTGTTTGGAATTTATTTCCCAGGTTGCGTTGTAGACGCGCTGGGTGGTTGTCTTTGGACCTCCTCTCACGATTTCAGCGTGATATGGAGCCCCCATTCCTCACACAATTTCAGCGTGTTTGGAATTTATCTCAAGTTGCGTTGTGCGCGCACCTGGGCGGTTGTTGTTTGGACCTCCTCTCACGATTTCAGCGTGGTTAGAGTGTTCTTTTCCTCACCACGATTTCAGCGTGTTGGAATTTATCCCAGGTTGCGTTGTAGACGCGCTGGGCGGGTTGTCTTTGGACCTCCTCTCACGATTTCAGCGTGATTGGAGCCCCCACTCCTCACACGATTTCAGCGTGTTTGGATTTAATCTCAGGTTGCGTTGTGCGCGCACTTGAGCGTTCTTTTCGGGACGACTTCTTCTCACGATTTCAGCGTGGTTAGAGTGTTCTTTTCCTCACACGATTTCAGTGTGTTTGGAATTTATCCCAGGTTGCGTTGTAGACGCGCTGGGCGGGTTGTCTTTGGACCTCCTCTCACGATTTCAGCGTGATTAGAGCCTCCCCTTCCTCACACAATTTCAGCGTGTTTGGAATTTATCTCAGGTTGCGTTGTGCGTGCACCTGGGCGGTTGTTGTTTGGACCTCCTCTCATGATTTCAGTGTGTTTGGAATTTATCTCAGGTTGCGTTGTAGACACACTGGGCGGGTTGTTTTTTGGAGCCTCCCCTTCCTCACACGATTTCAGCGTGTTTGGAATTTATCTTAGGTTGCATAGAACGCGCTCCTGATTGATTTTCTTTGTTCTTCCTCCACTCACGAGTCCAGCGTGGTTGGCGTGTGTTCACCATTTGCATCTATTGCATCACATCTATTACATCGTATCTATTTTATTGTCGGGTCTAGGAGACCTTAAATCCTCCGGTCTAAACAGACCTTAAATCCTGCATCTTTATTCGCACTATCTTGTGCACTCCCGGGTCTAGGAGACCTTAAATCCTCTAAAGGTGCAATTTCTTTGGTGTTTGTCGTGCCCGAACGACTTCCAGTGGTCTGGTATAGCCACATGCCTGTGTTAGCAGTAAGTTCCTAGGAGATCAACTGAGACGGTGGAAACTAGAGTTCGAATGGCTTTTGCCTAGAACACAAAGGTTCGGGATTTCCGAGACTAAAGTCTGGTTTAAATACCCAGAGGTATATCCTCGGCTTGAAATCTGTATGGCAGCCCCATAGATTGAGATAACATGTGTATGCGCCTCAATTCTGGATACTGAACCAACCTAGTCTGTCACCCTGTTGGAGAATAGGGAAAGCTGCGACCATAGTGAGGGAGAAAAGTAGTACCTGTTGCTCAATCAAGAAGAAGCGAGAGATCCCCAGCAGCATGAGGCACGATATTGCATGTACGGTTCATTCGAAGCTGGTGCAACCAGACGAATCGCGCAGGTATTGTATCTTCTCCGTGTGAAACGTGGCGAGAATCGAACAATTCTCCGCATTCTTAACTGCATGAAATGTAGTTGTTGCTTTGCATTCTTGCTTAAAACTGTTGCATCTATAGTGAATATGTGCTTCATTACAGCTTGCTGCATTTGCATGATCATTGAGATACATTCGGCTTCTTGCATTGTCAGTTGCATTTTGCCCCTGCCTGCGGGCATGCCTGCGGGCACATCTCTGTTTGTCTTGCTTGTTTGTCTAAGTCTTCGGCCTTGTCAAAAATGGGTCGTCTCTGGGCTTTGACATTCACTCCCGTCACTTATGACTTTCGAGTTCTGTCAAAGAGGGGCAACTGTAGATACCCCATTTTTGACCGACCTTAAGACTCAGACGTCACTGATTGAACGCTCAGTGATATTGCATATTGCGCTCGTTTAGAAGTTTCAGAGTCCCGGCTGCAAGCCTTGCCTCCGGACTTCCGGACTCTTTCGTGCCTTGCCTCGGTTTGCGAACCAGGCTCTGTTTTCTCTGTTTTCTCCTTCCGAAGGGAGGGAGAGGTCTCGTAGACCATCTCTCAATGGCCGTAGGCTACGTTTCGCGGTCGTAGGCCATTTTTCCCGTTTGGAGCCCGGTTTCTAGTTTTTCGGAGCCGTCGGCCGTGTGCCTCGGTTCGGGACCGCTTAACCACCTCCGTTTGCTCCAATTTTTGGCATACATCTTATTTCCTCCCTTTTGAGGGACACTGGGGTCCGAGAGACCAACTTTGTGGTCAAACGCCACCTCCGGTGCTTAACAGCCAGTTTTTGGGCCCCCGGACCGCGTATTTTGGCCCCCGAACCTTTGTTTTGCATCGGTTTGGGTTTATTTATGGTGGAGACCTTATTTTTGTTGTTAGAAAGGTTGTAGGAGAGTGGGAGGCCAGCAATTTTTCTGAAAAACCAGCTTTTTTTGGTCAAAAGTGATTCAGCATGAATCCGGGAAGGAGGAAAACACTGCGCGGCTTCACCGAAACGAGCATAACTCTTTGCATACTTGGATTTAAGATATGAGGTTACCACCATTGGAAAGATTACTTCCGGGGCTTCATTTTTCACTCAAGAATATCCTAAGGACAAGTTCGGGTGGGGGAGATATGGTTGGTTAAAGTCCGTTTGGACCGATTCTGCACGGTTTCACCAAAACATGCATAACTTTTTGCACAGGAGGAATTTTGATGCAAGGTTTGCGGCATTGGAAAGCTAACTTCTGGGGATTCATCCTAGGGGGTGGCCAGCCATCTAAACTGGTCAGCCAGCCACTTGCCTGGTCGGTTGACCACTTTGGCCCTTTTGAGCTGGCCGACCATTTTTGCCCTCCTGAGTGTGTTCCAACTGTGCCAGCTATTCTGCATTTGACCCACTGTCCGAAGGTCTACCCTTTTGGGGGGGAAATTTGAATTCATTTTCCCCCCCTTTTCCTCCCCTCCTCCCTCTAGAAAACCAGCACTTCCAGCTACATTTGAGAAGATTAGAAAAATTGTTTTGAGCTTGGTATACACATCTCTCTCTATCCCTCTCATCCAAGCTTCAAAATACCTTGGTTCTTGGCCATTTCTACATCAACTCCTAGCCTATCAATCTACACTCCATTCCAGCAACTTGAGGCTGCTTTCCAGAGGTGAAGAGCTCCCAAACTTGGCCCAAAAGTTGTTGAAGCTTGGCTCTACAAGGGTGAGTCCCTTTTTCCCTTTTTCTTGTCTTGTTTTGCATGCTATCTAAGCCATACTTGAAAGCTTTTTTGGGCTCTGACCCAAACTGTAAATAGTCATATTTCGACCCCCTTTTCATGTTTGATCAAGGACCTCCTGCTGTTTGAGGTCTCCTACTACCACTTGCCTCTTTATCTCTCTTTTAAGCCAATTTTTGCATAGTATTTTTAGGCTTATTTTGGAGTTGTTTTGGACTTGGTCATAAATTGTAAAATAACTTTTTTTGAGCCCCTATTAAACATTGCTGAAGGGCTCTCCTCTGTTTGAGGTCTCCTACTATCACTTTCCTCTTTATCTCTCTTTTAGGCCAATTTTTGCATAGTATTTTAGGCTTATTTGTGAGCCGTTTTGGACTTTTCCATAAACTGTGAAATATCTTTTTTTGAGCCCCCATTAAACTTTGTTGAAGGGCTCTCCTCTGTTTGAGAACAGAAGCTACCACTTGTCTCTTTACCCCTCTTTTAGGCCTTTTCTTGCATTTGGCCTTATTTTTGATTATTTTCGTGGCTTGATGTAAACTTTAAAGTACCTTTTTTTGAGCCCCTCTTCAACTTTGTTGAAGGTCTCTTTTCCATTTGGGGCCAGCTGCTGTCCCTTGTGTTTAATCTCTCTTTTAAGGCCATTTTTGCATGATAGATTAGCCCTATTTGTGTTCATTTTTGAGAATTTTTATAAACTATAAATATGCATGTTTTGGGACTGTCTTGCCTCTGTCTTCACGCTTCATGATCAAATAATGCATGCTTTGTTTAGCTGTAAGTCATTCCATGTGCCTAGTTTCGATTTTCGGGGCTCATTCCATGCATCAGGTGCCATGTTTCCATGTTTCGGGGCTGTTTTGTATCATATTTCAGCACTAAAATTCACATGTTTGCATACCATATTCCATGCGTTGCCATGCTTTCGTAGAGTAGCATTTGTTGCCTTAGGTTCGGTCCTCGGTTTGCGTGCACGCATTTCGATTGTCTCATTTTCATCTAATGGCTAATGATGTGAGTGTGGCTGAGGTCGACTCATGTTGGTGTAAGTCTATCATGCATTGTGTATGCCATTTCAATTCATAGCATTGCGTATGCTAGGTTGTATGTTAGAGCGTCATGTATGCCATGTTACATCGCGCATTGTGTATGCCATTTCATAGCATTGTGTATGCTAGGTTGCATGTTAGAATTGCATTCATGCATGTCATGCATATTGCATTGTGTTTGGGATAGGAGTTAGCCCGAGCACGGGAAACGAGGGACGTTTCGTACTTCGAGTGATGGAACGTGTCTCAATTCCCAGTTACCGACACTCCGGATTATCCATGATGGAGTTTAGGTCTTGTTGTGTTTAGATGTGCATTCATTTCATATTGAGTCATGCAATTCGACTCCTCGGCCATCATGCATCGATATACGTGATTGGTGGTACGAGGATCGAGGACTACACTCCCCGAAGAGTAGTCATGCATACATATGTGAAAATACTTTGCCATGCCCCTTTGTTGCTCTCTGTTGCAGCAAATCAGAAATCGGCAGCCTTCCGGAGCTTGGCACGCATTCTAAGAACAATTGCAAACAGAGGCAAACCGGGGCATCACAAGGGATTTTTCGACAAAGGCAATCGGAGCATGCATCATTCATCATTCGGAACAAAGCTGAGGCAGTCCATGGCTTGCATGCAAGTTTATCGCTTTCCTAGATTAATTTGTTAATTAATTAGGATTCTGTATTTATTCGGGACTGTATTATTTATTCATTTGGGACTGTATTATTTATTCGGACCCTCTGCGCGAGAGCACAACTGTAATAAGTGTGCGTGTGTGTGATGTATGTCTTCCAACCCCACGTCTTTCTCCCTTTTATTTACCCGCTTATGATGGTTAGATTAGGGCATGTTTCAATTAGCACACAGTATGATAGCATGTTTGCATTCATTCATCTGTCTTGCATGCACCGGGCTCGGCGCATCATACTAACTGCATTGTATTTTCAATTCCAAGTTGAATACATGTTAGCTGTAGCATTTCATATGTCATGTTTAGAATAGCCGAGCCTGTTATAGTTGCACTTTTTCATGTATTGCATTAGGCATTTCTATATAATTAGAATCATGCATGGATTTCTAATTAGCTTCTGTTTTGGCTTGGAGTACTCGGTAAGTTTTATGCTTTAGCATCCTTGTATGCGTGTGAGTGGCTGCCATGATAGCATGCTTACCATGAGGCTAATTGCTTATGTGATATAACTGCCTGAATGCCTGTGGGTGAAGGTTGGATTATTTGGATTGGAACAATTCATTAATTGTGGGTTTTAAAGCCCACTAGATAGTGGCAAAATCATGTCTTCTAAGCCCACCCGAGGGTGGCAAATCCACGTCTTAGCCTACTTGGGGGTAGCACCATCAAACCATTTTCAAAATAAACAAACATGAAACGTTTTGTTCCAATTCAGGCGATCCAGTCTATACTTGTATGCTGTGCGCACCACATAGTAAATCTAGGCTAATAACCGGAATAAGAACGCATAATGTTTTCAAAAATAGATATCATGGTTAGTAGAGGCCGATCTTTGATCGGGCGAGCGGGGGTGCTCACGAAGTGACCTTCCCCAATCGTACCCAAGTTCCCGAGCCGAGGCAACTTTGGTGATGACGGACACGTGGCCTTAGGCAAACGAGTCAGGGTTTCCTAAATTTCCCCAAAATAAAACATTTAGGTGGCGACTCTATATCTAGAAAAGCAGTCCATGTTTGGCACTTCTTTCAAAATCTGTTTTCTCAAAACGATTTGCCGGATTTGGACTCTTTGGTTCAGATTTAGAACCGTGACAATTTGAGAATCCAAACTTGTAGTGAACCCCAATACGAACAGAACGGGACTCGTCCTCCCGGGGCGTTCGGGGACGTCTACAGGGCCAAAGGCCGTTGGACATGAATGATTGGGCCGAAGGCCGTTTGACATGAATGATTCGGCCAAAGGCCGTCGAATATGAATGATTGGGCCAAAGGCCGTCGGACTTGAATGAATTGGGCCCGAGGCCATCTAATACGTCTAGATCTATAGTCGCTTGATGTACTAGATAGAAACATGAATTGGGCCCAAGGCCGTTTGATGTATTTGCTTCAAATTCTGTTCATGTATCTTCTTTATTTGATATTATTCACTGGGTTTTCGCTCACTCTCATTCATGTGTATGTAGGTGAGCCAAGAGATGTTCGAACCCAGCCTCAGTGAAGTATGTGGGGGAAAAGTCAAGTTTTAAGGAGTCAGCCCTAACGTCTCACGCACGAGACTAGTTTTCGCCCTTTTGCCCTTTGGATTACATTTTTGTTTTGTTGGCGAAAACGTTGAACCACCTTTGTATATAAGTTTTGGTTTGGCTGGCTGTATAATTGAAAGTTCCTAGATATAGATTAACTCTATGGTTTGTGTGAGTTATTACAAAATATTTTTGGAATGATTTTGCTATGTCATGTAAGCACAGCTCTGTGGACAATTTGTAAATTGGTTCCGTTTTGGCCCCTTAACTCTGATAAGATATGTTTTATTTGGTTTAAGGCCGTAGGTAATCCCTCGATTACTGGCCGGTTATGACCTTAATCCATAGGGGCGGGTTCGGGTCATGATAGTATCAGATGCTGGAGATAATGGCAGAAAACCAAGACTTACACTTGCTTGTGAAAAAAGTGGTTACTATAGAGACAATAGGAAGATCAATAGGGAATGATTGAGGTTGACAGGTTCTAAATAGTGTGGATGTCCATTTCTATTAAGGGGGGAAAAATTACCTACAAATGATAAGTGGATGTTGCATGTCTTATGCTGAGTGCACAATTATCCACCTACTGAACATCTTGAAAGGCACTAATTTGCTGACAATCTAAGGAGGAAACATTCTTATTAGTTGACATGTCAAAGAGTATGGTGCGACCAAAAGAGATATTAATTACATTAAAACGAAGAGATATTGGTTAAATCAAATCATATCTCTTACTTTGAACAATTTCCGGAGAAGTTGAGACCATATATATGTCACATAAAAGATGTACAAGCAGATGACAATTGTGATTTCAGGGCAATAGCTGGATTAATTGGTTTAGGAAAATATGATTGGCAATAAGTTAGGCGAAATTTGTTGACTGAGCTACATTCGAATGTAGTGCACTACGTGCAACTATTTGGTTAACAAGAAAGGGTTGATGACCTTACCTCTATCTTATCCTACTTCGAACCTGGCCATGGATTTAATCATTAGATGACTATACTTGACATGGACCATTTGATAGCATCATACTACCAAGTCGTTCTTTATCATTTATCCATGCAACAATGCTTGACATTTCTACCACTTAGAGCAGTACCAATTGCAACACCTGATCGAAGAGATATTTGCATAGGATTTGTAAATGGAAACCATTTTGTGCAGGTAACTACCGAGCCTACTTTGATCATTACCATGTCTTATTTTCTAATTCTACTTATTGATTTCTTTGTTATAGATTTATTTGCAACCTGGTCATCCAGTACCTCCGATAGCAAATAATTGGATTCGTTTTCATCACCCTTGTGCTAGTAGGTAGGAGAAAGTATTTACTATCCGTATTTATCAATTTCGTACTCTTATCAACCCTAATGTAGTAACTACTGAAACTATCGATATAGACGAATCTTGATAACATGTTTGATTAAAAGATGCAAACAATGATAGATTTTATGGATGCTTTTTATGGATATTTGTACACTGATTGTTTAATGAATAATTTTATGGATACTTTTTATGTATGATTTTATGGATACATGTTTAATTTATGGATGTTTATTATGGATGTTTGAAGGAAAAAGTCAATCTTTCAATGTACAATTGTCTAATATTTAATCATGTAGCTGAGAATAAAAACAGTAAAAAAAACTAGTGAATCTTATTTTTAAAATTGTTACTGTCACATCATTCAAGTAAAAATTTTTGAATAAAAAATTCAGTAAGAGTAAGATATTATTTTTCATTTTCTAATAGGCAACTTTTCTATAGTCCATTGGTGTTGTTTAGGTCAATGAGACTCACCATAGGTTCCGTTTCTATAATCTGAACTATTCATTTTGTTGGGCACTTCATATGTTTCATTCACACAAAAATTAAGTCAATTCGATAATTGTAACCTATTTAATTTATTACGTTTATTACAAAAAAAAAATATTGTTTATTTTTAAAAACACAATTCATAAGCATCCATATAGACGGTGACACAAAATAATGATAAATAATCAGTCATATATAGCATTTTTCTATGACAATATGTTTTTTATTTTCATTAATTTCTTAATAATTATCTCTAAACAAATAAGCCAATTATAAATATCCATGTATACAATAATACAAAACAATGATAAAAAAAACATGTGACATATATAGCATTTCTTTTTTCAATTATAAATAACTTTGATGAGTCTTTTAATTTCAAATGATAAAATTAGAACTTGCCACTATATTAATTTGATGCAAAAAAAATTTCAAACTAGATTATGGGGATACAGAATAAACAACATGGCATAGACAAATCTATTATAGTTTGGCAACATAACACTAGAGTAATCCGATTTGAATAGTAACGTATCACCGAACAAGCACTTCACAACTAGCCGGAATTAATTTCTTGTTATCATCCAATCAAAATGCAACATATTGCTGGAAAAAAAAAAGTAGGTTTGGTAACATGGCATTGGATGAATTCAGATTCGTTAGCGTTGTATTACCGAATAGGTCCAAATTATTGTTTGGAATAAAGTGACTCTGTAAATGTATAGCTGCAAAACGCTGGACAAACCTATTTTCCCAGGCAACATAACACCGAAAGAATGTAAATTGTCTAGTATTCTGTAACTGAACAGACACTTCACTGTGGGCTCCACCAAACCCCTTGTCTTCCCTGCTTACTCTTTTCCTCTGTTGTTTCTCTCTTTTCCCTCCAAAAATTAGTAGTGTAAAGAGATGAAATAGTTAATTTAGGGTTAGTTTTAGTAATATATTAGGGGTGTAATGAGAATTACATTTTTTTTATTGGTGTAATGAGATGGAGGGTGTAAAGAGGTAAAATAGTGGTGTAAGTATAATCATTTTTTTACTTATACTAAAATTGGTGCAAAAGGTCCAAATTGTCCATTGGTTGGAAATGTATTGGATATTTTGGATTTACTTGGAACTTAATGGAATGGTGAATGATTAGAGGCCTTAATTATGCAACTAATCATCATCTAGTTAGGCTTTGGTTAGGATGGAACTTGGGGTGGAAACAAAGTTCTTTGTGTTGTTTATATATTTGTTTTTATCCCCCCTTCAATCACTACTTTGTCAAAAGTAAAGAAAAGTTGAGGGGATAAGTTTTTGGGCCCTTTCATTCACTACTTTGCCAAACGCAAAGAAAAGTTGGAGGCATATTTTGTTGCTACTAATCAAATTGTTCAAAAAGTTGAATCACTAAAGAAATTATTGGTGGGATTTATATTTTGCATATGTAATTGTTAGAAATTATTTTGTACAAATAGGAACTGCGGATTGTTTGCCTTAAACCTCTTACTCTGTAGTAATGGCAAGTGATGAGAATGGTATCAGATCAACGTCCAGTAGAGCATATCCAATAGAAAGAATTGTAGAAAGAACTATTGCTAGTTTCTTACAAGTCCTACAAAATAGCGTGCCCAATGGAACACTAGAACATCGAGAAGGACCAACTACGATAAAGCAGTTCCAGGACCTGAAACCTTTCATGTTCACCGGGGGTTTGAACCTATTGCTGGCAAAAGCTTGGGTTCGAGAAATAGAAAAGATTTTCCGTGCACTACCCTGTACCGAAGTACAGAGAGTGTCTCTTGCCACCTTCACCCTTAAAGAGGATGCCCAAGAATGGTGGCTTCTTACCTTGGAAAAAGAAGAGATTATGACCTGGCCAAGGTTTCTAGAAGTATTCTAGGAAAAGCATTTTTCAGACTCGCTACAAGAACCGAAGGTGTTGAAGTTCCTCCACTTGAAGTAGAGAGCGATGTTGATAGCAGAATACAAAAATAAGTTCACCCGATTGGCACGATTTGCAACATACGCCATTCCAACGGAAGCTCGAAAAGCTAGGAAGTTTGAAGCAGCGTTAGACGATGAAATCAAAAACAAGATTGAGGTTCTGCAATTACCGACCTATGCAGAGTTGTTAGACTTAGTGTACATTGCTGAGAAAGGGATTAAAACCTCACGTTCTAGTATAATAGGTCAAAAGAAGCGGTTTTGGGGAGAACTAGCCGGGAGATCCAGTTTTGCACCAGCAAAGAGAATGAATACAGGACCTAATGGCTCAAACAATTTGGCTAACCAAAACTTCACTATCACTAGGGGTAGCACCATTCCTGAGTATCCAACTTGTGAAAAAGTTCATTAGGGACAGTGCTATCAAGTTATAAGAGCATGTGGCCAAGTTGGTCATTTGGTGAAAGATTGTCCAAAACTTACCAACTTTGTGATAGGTACTCCTAAACCAGTTTAGAAACCAAGAGAGAGGAAAGAACAAAAACGCTAAGGGAGAGCTTTTGCTTTAGTACCAGGAAACCTCGATGCTACTGAGAACGTTGTGTCATGTACACTTTTTATATGTGGTCATTCAGCTCATATTCTTATTGATTTTGGATTAACTCATTCCTTTATTTCTCCACACTTTACTCCCAAATTGTCATCAACACCTGAACCCTTGGGATATGCATAGCCTGTGTCTTTTCCATCTGGTAATTCTACACTTAGTACCAATATATATAAATCATGTACTATATCCTTAAAGGTGAAATCTTGTTTGTGGATTTGATTTCACTTCGCATCAGTGGTTTTGATATAATCTTAGGAATGGATTTGCTAGCTGGCAACAATGCCTCTATTGATTGTACAACCAAAAAGGTCTTCTTTTAATTACCAAACCAATGTGAACTTGTCTTTGATGGAACTGGAATTTATACCCCTCCATATTTAGTATCCCTTATGATAGCCCAACGACTTTTCAGAAAAGGTTGTTGTGGGTATATCTGTTATGTGGTCAATACTCAACGAGTGGACCAAACACTCAATTCAATACCTGTAGTCCAAGCATTTTCTGATGTCTTTCTTGAAGATTTACCTGGTACCTTAGTTGATCAAGAAGTTGAATTCACCATTGAAACCCAACCTGGTACGCATCAAAAACTCTTTATCTCATGCCGATTGAAGAATTGAAATAGTTGAAAACACAACTTTAGGAATTGCTCGACAAGGGTTTCATATGACCAAGTACCTCACCATGGAGAGCTCCGGTACTGTTCGTGAAGAAAAAAAGATGGTATAACGAGATTGTGTATTGATTATCGAGAATTGAACTAAGTTATTGTAGACACCCTATTTTGACCGGCCCTAAGACTTGGGCGCTTCCTTTTTATTACCCGATGATGACAATTAGAATGTGTTTCTCACAGAATCCTCAGTAAGAGAGATGGAATTTAAACTTTAATCCTAACCTTTACCATGATGGCTAAATTGTATTAAATTACTAAATATTTTATTAGTTTAGTATTTTGTAATTTTGGATAATTTTATGTATTTGTTTATATTTTTGGTGTTTTTATATATATATTGGTATAAATTATATATTTTATACATTATATTATATATATTATAAAAGAAAAATAATAAAAAATTATATTGATGTCGGCATGCCGACATCAATTCACTCAACTGAACATATATATATTATATATTATATAATATGCATATAGATGATATTTATATAATATTTATATTATTATAATTATATTATTATGTTTTGGTTTGTTGCTTATATAAAGCAACCAAATGGATGATTTCAAGAGGATGAAAAAAAATTGATTCAAGAAACAAAAAATATTTGAGTTGGAGAGAAAAGAGAGAAAATATTTCAATCTTGAGCCAAAATACTTCCAAACTTCCATAACTACTGAGGATTTGAGAACACACTTTTTTACACTTGAGAGTAATTAAAAGAAAGTTTGTCACTTAGAAAATTCATCTTTTCCCCAAAAGGTGGGTTTTTCGTAAATTTTCATTTAATTTAAAAATGTGATATAATTTTTTTAAATACTTCGTTTACTTCTTTTCATAACTGTTTTTTTATCACTTTAATGGGAAGGCTGCACCACCCACATATCTGTTGTAATTTATTATTATTATTATTATACTGTTTTACTGTTTCAACGGGAAGGTTGCACCATCCACATATCTGCTGTAATTTAAATATTGTGTATAAACTGTTGTTATTTATTACTTTAAATAATTTATCCCACCAGATGAATAATAACCTCCAGCGGCGAATAGTACCTCCGGAGGTGAATAGTAAAAGTGGCAGGTTTCTCTCAAATTCTTTTGGGGTTGTTTTTCAACATCGAAACTATTTGAAGTTGTAAAAGTGGAGGGGTTAGCCACCCTTCTTTCTACTTGTTTACTAACTTAATCCTATTTAATTTTGCTCGCTTTCTATAGCTTAATTTCAGCACTATTGTATGCTATTTAGAGGGCTGTTTAATTTATTTCAATGATTTATGTTTTAAATATCAAGTTTGTTTGTACTAACACTAACCAATTAATCAACTTCGCATAATCATCTCTGCAACCTCCCTCAATTCTTTGCTTATTTCGATTAAAAAGTTGTGAAAAATTAAGAATGTGGTTCAAGTATAAGAAAGGAACGCTCTATGCTTAATAGTTTACTCTCTTTGGAGATTCACTACCAAAGGCATAAAACGTTTTATGCTTAGGAGGTTAATTACCAAAGGTATAAAACATTTTATGCTTAATGGTTTAATCTCTTTGGAGATTCACTACCAAACGCATAAAACGTTTCATGCTTAGGAGGTTCATTATCAAAAGTATACAACGTTCTATGCTTACTGATTTAATCTCTTAGGAGATTTACTACCAAATGCATAAAACGTTCTATACTTAACGGTTTAAATTCTTTGGAGGTTCACTACCCCAAATGTATACATGTTCTTATACTAAAGCACAATCTTTTATTTTTCATTTCTCTTTATTCATCAGTGTGTTTACTTTTAAGGGACTAATTGACCCTTGGAAATCACCAAGAAAAGTGTCATTATCACTTATTATCAAGTTTGGATTTCAAGTCATTATCACTCGAGTTTGGATTTTTCTAAGTCATTATCACTCTTTTGAGTTTGACCAGTCCTTATTGCACATCTTGAGTTTGATTTGGAATCCCTTATCGCTTGTAAATAAGTTTGACTCTTCCTTTGTAATTTCTCCCGAAGATAATAAGATTTGTTTCTCGGGTTAAGTTGATGCTTGTTTCTCTTTATTGCGTTTTGAACTTAGTGGACGTAAATATCACTTTTGCACAAACAGGAGAAAAGATAAAGAAATGGAAAGGTAATAAAAAAAGGCTAATAAAATTGGTTAAAATTGGATTACAACCTACATAAAGAACCAATATGATTAATTGAATTCGATCGGACGTTATACCGAGTTTATTGTGTCAAGGCTTGTCTTATATCAATTCATGATAATTTGATGAATTTTGAAGTGTCTCTACTTCCCTTCTTGAATTCACTTCATGATATGAAGGAGGGGTGGTTGTTTATTCATTGCATTTATTGATCATTGTCCAAATTGTATCCGAGATCATCAAGTAATCAACTTGCTAATTGATGGTTTTGGAGATGATTCCAACCCTCTCTTGAGTATTTTTATGATAGAGAAGGGTAAAAAAAAAGGACAAACATGGCTAGGAATACCCTGTCTGCACTGTTTCACCTCAGGTACAAAAAACAGATTTCCGCAAGAAAACAAAGTATTGGTTTTATTTGGGGCTCGACTGAGTCGCTTTTCAGGGTCGGCAAGGCTCCAATAAATTGCAAAACAATACACTTTTGGTTGAAAGCAGTAACCAGGGGTGAAACAGAACAAATCCCAGCAAGGCAGACAAAATAATTCCTGATGATCATCGAGCAATCATTGCATATTATTATTGTAATAAATTAGACAGCCCCTTTTCATTTATTAGTCATTCGGCTTTGTAATAATTATTTATTCGGACATTTGGACATTTGGACCCTCCTTCGCGAGGACAAATATGTAATAAGTTGTATGTCTTCCAACCCCCATTCTTTCTCCCTTTTATTTCACTGCTTATGATGGTTAGATTAGAGACATCATGTTTAATTAACATTTTCCATGATTTGCATCCATTTGTTTACATGCATAAAAGTTCTGCTCATCATATTATTCAAATGTCAAATCAAACTCCTTACTTGCATACATGCGCTATCACGTGCCTTGAATTGACTCACATGCCATACTAGTAGCCGAACCTTAATTGCACGTTGCATGTGTTGCATTAGTTATTAGATTAGGATCATGCATTTTTTTCTAACTATTTTGCTTTCTTTTTGGACTCGCCTTCGGATATTAAGGTAAGCATTTTTGCTTTAGTATATTGCATAAGTGTGAATGCTGTCATATCAAAACATACTACCATCAGGCTAACTGCTTATTTAATATACCTGTTTGAATGCCTGTGGATGAAGGCTAATCACTTGAATTGGGATACTTTGATTCATGCATATATGAGATCACCATTTTCAATGATACATATTCAAAACATTTTTTTCAAAACAAACATGAAATCAAAAGTTTCAACTTTTTGTGAAATTAGTCTATACTTGTATGTTACATATAGAACAAGAGCTTATACTATACATAAAAACCATATCATGATTAATAGAGGCCGATCTTGGATCGGGTGAGTGGGGTGTTCAATTATTGACCTTACCCTCTCATACCTAAGTTCCCGAACCAAAACACTTTGGTAACGACGGACTAATGGCCTTTGGCACGAGTCATGGGTTTTCTAAATTTTTCGAAAATAAATATTTAGGTGGTGACTCTGAAATCTGGCAAAGCAGTCCATTTTTGGCATTTGATTCAAACATCGATTTTTCAAAAAAAATTGCCGAATTTGGACTCTTTTTGTGTTTCCACTGTTTCACATTGCACTTGTGAAATCAGATTCAGAACTAACACAAGTGGAGTTCGAACTGTAAGGGCTATTTCATTCTTCCGAGAGGGAGCGCGAAAAGTCGAGTTACAGTTTCTGGCGACTCTGCTAGGGAAATAGAGAACTTGATTCAAACTTCATGATGTAAAATTTTATCTACCTAAATATATTATTTGCATTACTTTTGCATTGGTGCGCCTAAGTCCCTGTGTTTGCCATCTGTTATTCCGGGACGATTTGTCGGAGGCTTGCCTATAAACTTGCCAAAAAGCTGACCTGTAATGGGCTTTGTCAAGTTGGGAACGCAACCCTTGGATTTGAATTACCGCTGTACCGCTTGATCCTCCTTTTACTTCTCGGTGTTAGGTGTGAGAGGTATATTAGGTAGTCTTGCTGAGGTACTCTTTGTGACTATTTGACCTAATGCATGTAGTACGCTCTAGTGACTATTCAAATTAGGACAGGATGTTATCCGTACATGATGTTATGAAACCACTTGCTTGAAATAGTGCAACCTAGATCATGTCAAAATCTAGGACAGGGTAACCCTACCCCCTCATAGGGGTGTTTTGGTTCTTTTTATGTTGTATGTGCTTTTACAGTGAAATATACAGGGTGGTTCATAGCAGTGGTACAAATGAGCAATCAGTCTGAGAACAAAGTTTAGTGGGGATCACAGTTCAGCTGCATGTTGTGATTAATTGAGAATTGGGGCCGAAGTGCTGTCCGTTTTTTTAAAATATGTTTTCTTTCTTCTTTTTTTTGTTAGGTAGTTTTTCATCATAGCTTCAGAAAGACTCGATATCCCCCGAGTTGTTTGGACTCGTTTTGGTAGGCTTTGCAAAATTCAAGACCTTGTTGGTGGTCAGCCAGTGTTAGTCTCTCTCCCACCGGTCATTCGACGAAGAAAGAACAAACAGGCATCAGCACCAGTACAAAGCACTCCACAAACACCTATTCGTATCCGCAATTCACCAATATCTCACCCACTTACAAGAATGGCACAGAACACAGAAGAAATTGCTGCCATGATGGCAACTTTGAGAACCATGGATCAAAGGTTGGTCGCACAGGATGAAGTCATCGCTGATCTGCGACGCCCATCTGGGGCATCTGCATCTACTGTACATTCGGTCCTGGCTGCCCAGCCAAATCCTAATCTCCTTCCACCACTGGAAACTCCTCAGGTCCCAGATCCTCGGGATATGTTTCCAACAGCTTCAGCTTACAGACCTCCGATACAACCTCCTACGGGAACCATTCCCTTCGTTATGAATGAAGTTAATCCAGCCATGATCAAAATTGCTAGGCTTGAGAAAGCCTTGAAGAAATCCCAAGGTTTCAATTCAATTCCCGACATTGAGGACGGGTACACTGAGGCTTCAGTCAGGTTGCCAGAAAAATTCAAAATGCCTCACATCGATAGATTTGATGAGAGCGAGGATCCGATTGTGTATGTCCATCTATTTTTAGATGTGTTAAGGCCCACGGGTTTATCTAGGGCACAAAAACTCTCATTATTTGGGAGGACCCTGTCAGATGTAGTGGCCATCTGGTACGCCAAACTGGAGGACTCAACGAAGCGGAATTGGGAAGAACTGTCTGAGGGGTTTGTTAACCAATACTCATACAATACTCAGATAGAAGTAACAATCAGTGAGCTGGAAGCAACCACTCAGAACCCCAAAGAACCCTTCATTGACTTTGTGGCAAGATGGAGGGAAAAGGCAACCAGAATGACGAGCAGACCTTTTGAAAAAGAACAAGTCAAGTTAGTGGTCCAAAACCTCGAGCCAGACATGTTGCAGAAAATGATAGTGGCACCGTTGTCCACATTTGCTTCCTTACATGAGTTAGGGGGTCAAATTGAGAGCACCTTCAAAAAGGGCATCATCCACAGAACAAGGGAACCTGCAAAAAAGCCATTCACTCGGAATACCAATGCTAGTACTAGCACTATGCCGCGACCTACAGATGTCAGTACCATTGCTACATCATCGGCCAAGATAGTCAATCCCTTTGCTGTTGCCACAAACTCACAAACCGCACAAAATAGTCAACCTTGGAACCGAAGACCTTTTAACCCCCTCTATATGAGTCCAACCCACACCCTTAAGGTGTTGATGGACAAGGGGCATCTCAAGCCTCTTGTTCCTCGCCCTCTCCCAGACTCACTGCCAGCTAGACACGACCCAACCTAATATTGTACTTTCCACCAACAACATGGCCATCATACAGATTCATGCTATCGTCTACGTCATGAGATTCAGAATCTCATTGACAACAAAGTCATCGCCCCTCCTAAACCAAATGTGACAACCAACCCACTTCCTACACATAACCAAGTTCCTCCCCCCAGAAAGGCTAACCACATCCAAACACTACCACCTACCTTCAACCCAAGCATATATATTACCTCGTCCCACCTACCGAAACCAGAGGAGACACCCCATTTTTAACACCTCATTTTTGACCGTCCTCAAGACTTGGACGTCACCGTTTGAACACTCGGTGATCATCCACGTTTGTGTTCGTCTTGAGTTCCCGGAGGTCTCGGCAACGCGCCTTGCCTTAGGACCTCTCGACTCGACTGTGTCGTGTTTGGTTTTGCACCAAACACTTGTGTTTTTGTTTGGAGAGTAGGGAATGGCTTGTTGGCCATCCCCACTCCTCACTGGCCATGGCTTGAGGCCATCGGCCGTGTCTTCTTGCCACCGGCCATTGGTGATGGCCAGTCAGCACTTTGTGTGGTCGACCGACCATTTAGTTGGCCGATGGCCTCCTTTTCTGGCCAGTACCACATTGTTGCCTCTTGCAGGCATGGTGCATGCCAACTGTGCCAGCTGGGATGCACAGACCCTCACCCCACACACGTGTGTGGCTGTTTTGGCCCTTTTGCCCCCTTTTTTTGATCCAAACTTCTTCTAGAAGATTGCACCCTTTGCTCAAGCTTCTTGAGGAAGCTTGACCTTTTGTCTTAGCTTCCTCAAGAAGCTTGGACCTTTGGGATAGCTTCTCTTAGAAGCTTGGTCCCTTTGACCCTTTCATTTAGCTTCTCTAAGAAGTTTCAAGCCTTTGCCTTGTCTATATAAGGAGACCTCTCTTCCCCATTTGAGAGGTTCAGCAAAACCAGACCTTATATGATATATATTTGATATATATCACTCTCTCTCTATATATCTCCCTCTCTCTCTTCATTTGTATGTGTTTAAGGGCCTAAAAGTGTAGTTTGTTCTTAGTTTTGCACTAGAACACCTACTATTACACCATACTTCAACTTGGGAGGTGTTAAGAGGTTGTTCTTGGAGTTTTGAGCTAGTTTTGATCATAAGGAAGAGGCTGAGGTTGCTGTTCTTCAAGTGTTCTTCAAGGGTAACACTATTTGCTTTATATTCCCCAATCTTGCACTAGTTTTTAACCCACCTTGCATGTTGTTTTAGACTTTGTGTATAACTTGAAAAAGTCTTGTATTTGCATGCTTAAGATCTTTCATTGAGGTCATTTTGTTGTTTGGGGTCGACCTCCCCCTCTTAGGCCTTGTTTGGCTCTTTTTGTGCTCTCTTTGTTAAGCTTTGAATACTATTGTGTTTTGGCCTTCTCACCACTGAAATCCAGTGGATTTTTAGTGGTGATGAAGAGGGTTTGAGATTTTGCATTGGGGGAGGGACACCCCTCTCCCTTTGTCTCTTTTTTGTTTGCATTTTTGGCTCATAAGGGTAGCATGCATGTTTAGTTGTTTTTGGCTTCATTTCAGAGGTTTTTGGGTGTTATTGGGTCATATTACATCTCTGTTTTTGGTCGGATTCATGCCCCCTTGCATGCATAATATACTTGCTTTGCATTCCTCCTTTTTGCCTAGAAATACATCTTGCCTTTAAGACCATCATGCATGTATGTTCTTGCCTAACTTTGTGAAGTTCTTGGTCATATTTCATCATGCTTGAGGTCTGTTAGGCACTGATTTGATCATATTTTCCATGTTTGATATAACCTCTTCGCATTTTGGCTTGTGAGCCTTTAGTGTGTGAGTCATGAGCATGCTTGAGTCGGGTTGTTTTAGTGATTTGGAATCATTTCTCATGCCATTTCAGTCCCTAATCCATGCTTGTATGCTTGCATTCATCATCCCTTTCATGCCTTGAAGTGTTGTTCTTTTATGCCTTGAAATAGGTCTTAAATGCATGCCTCTTGGTTTGTGTCCCTTAGCTGCCATATTAGTGGGTTTTGGAGGTCCTTTTTGCATGCTAAAACTTTGTTTTGCATTGAAAAGTTCATGCCATGTTTGCTTGGGGTAGGTGTTGAGTAATGCCCTCTTTCGTGCCCTTGAATGCCTTCTATCTTACACTCATCCCCTAGCATGTTTTGGCATCATTCTTCGCATGCTTTTCAGAGTTTAACATGAGTGTTTAATGTCCATGTATATCACCTTTGAGTGTTCTTGAGAGTAGCCTTCCATGCTTGGGTTTTTTGGCTCATTGGTGTGCATGTTTGCATGAGCACTTGTCAATCATTTTTGGCACTTTTGGCCACTGTTTTGGGGTGTGGCTGAGGCCTCCCATTTCAGTTAAAGACCACCCTTGTATATAGTTGCATACTTAGCATGTTACATGTTGCATTCCACTAGTTGCATGCTTGCATTATGTCTTGTTTGCATGCTTGCATATTGTTTAGTTAGTTGCATCACATAGTCTTGTTGCATGCTTGATATGTTCATGTTTAGCTTGCATGAATAGGTAGCATGGCATTGCATTAGGTGCATTACTTTGCATTGTATATGGCATACATCGCATTACATTTTTCTTGGTTTGGGGTGTCAAACCAAGTATGAGGATTGAGAAGTGTTCGTACTTGAAGTGACGAAACACGTTTCAATCCTCGGTCGCCAATGCCATTGATCTCAACATGATAGGGCATTGACACTCATTTGTTTTGTTGCATGCATTTACATTGATTGGCAAACTTGGTGTCTTAGGCCATCATGCATTGGAATGCGTGATTGGTGGCTCGAGTACCAAGGGCCACACTCCCTTGAATCCATAACATGATTGGAAGAGTGGCCATGCACACATTTGCTTGAAAATTCCATGCCATACACTGCTTGCCCTCTGCTGCTGTCAACTGCAGGGTTCTGCAGGAATAAATGGCCGACCGGCCATCTCTAGTGCCGACCGGCCAGCAGTGTCCAGCCGATGACACCATCTTTGGTCGATAAGCATGTTCCCATGGCCGGTGACCTTTTGTTCTGGCCGGTGGCACTCCACAGCACTCAGAAGGAAGCTCAAGGCAGTTCTGGGGACTCTCATTATTTTCAGAGGGGTGAGGCAATGTAAACAGAGGCAACAGTGGCATGGTACTGGGTTTTCGGGCAAGGCGGATCGAGCATGCATCATCCACGCATCCCGAGGCAGTGCTGCGGCCACCTTCCTTCTGCATTTAATTTGTTAAATAATTAGAAGTTCCGTAATAATTAATTTAGTAGTATTCCTTTGGTTGTGTAATATTTATTCGGACCCTCCGAGCGAGGGCAATTGTGTAATAAGTGTGTGTGAGTGTGTGTATGTTTTCCAACCCCCACTTCTTTCTTCCCTTTTATTTACTAGCTTTCGATGGTTAGTATTAGGACATATTTAAATTAGCATACCTTATGTTATGCATGCGTGCATTCATACATTTGTCTTGCATGCACCAGGCTCGGCACATCATGCTAACTGCATTGTATTTCAATTCCAAATTGAATACGTGTTATCTATTGCATTTCACATGACGTGTTTAGGATAGCCGAGCCTGTCTAGATTGTATCTTTGCATGTGTTGCATTAGCCATTTTAAACATGAACTAGGATCATGCATATGATTACTAACTAGTTTCTGTTTTGGCTTGGAGTACTCGGTAAGCATTTATGTTTTAGTATCCTTGCATGAGTGTGAGTGTTGCCATGATAGCATGCTTACCATGAGGCTATATGCTTACGTGTTATAACTGCCTGAATGCCTGTGGGTGAAGGTTGGGTTACTTAAATTGGAACAATGCATTGAATGCAAGTTTTAAGCCCACTTGAAGGTGGCAAAATTCATGTCTTAAGCCTACTTGCGGGTAGCACCATCAAACCATTTTCAAATAAACAAACATGACATGTTTTGTTCCAATTTAGGCGACTTAGTCTATACTTGTTTGTTGTGCGTATCACGTAGTAAATCTAGGCTAATAACCAGAATAAGAACGCATAATGTTTTCAAAACTAGATATCATGGTTAGTAGAGGCCGATCTTCGGATTGGACGAGAGGGGGTGCTCATAGCTGACCTTCCCCAATCGTACCCAAGTTCCCGAGCTGAGGCAACTTTGGTGATGACGGACACGTGGCCTTAGGCAAACGAGTCAGGGTTTCCTAAATTCTCCCAAAATAAAATATTTAGGTGGCGACTCTGTATCTGGCAAAGCAGTCCATGTTTGGCACTTCTTTACAAAAATCTATTTTCCAAAATGATTTGTCGGATTTGGACTCTTTGGTGATTTATCAATCTCACATTGCACATTGTGAGATCAGATTAAGAACCGACACAAATCGAGTCCGAACTATAGTATGAGGCCCAAGGGCGCGTCTACAGGTGGTTATTCCAAAAGGCACGGATATGTGCATGTTGGATCTAACCCTACAAATCCAACCCAAAAAGGTTGTGGCTGGAACAGAGAAAGAGGAGAGTGCATTAAAGACAAGGTTATTTGATACCTGTGTCATAGAAAATGAGGCTTCGCTTGCAGAGGAGTATGACCCCAGTTTATACATCGTGGCCATTGATCAACCAAAACCAGTGGTCCTATTGCCGGATGTTCTCAGTGTCAATGCTATCGGGGAAGGCTAGTTAGGGCAACAGCAAAACGATTGGCCTGAACAAGGTCTAAATGACTTAGCCAAACTGGAAGATGATCTAGTTCAGATAAAAGAAGACCTAGCCAACCTCTACTTCTTTGAAGAAGAGGAAACAAGCAGTGTCCAGATAGGCTGGTTGGATTCAAGTCAGCTGGAAACAAACAACGGTTAGTTTGGTGACGAAGAGCTAGATCAGGTGGAACAGACAAAAGGGGTCAAGGAGGAAAAAGCCGAGACCACATCCATTACTAGAATAGAACAAGTGCTGGAACAATTCCAGCAAGAGAGAATGGAAGAAATTCAAAGGAAGAAGGCCTTGCCAGAAACCAAAACCAGAGTTGGAAAGGAAAGGTATGTTGCTGAGGGGCGTGATGTGAACATGCTCCAAGTAGAGTCTGATAAAAGCTTGGCCATGACTGCTGGAGAGTGGTGGGAAGATAATGATCTGAGTCATGCATACACGGACGAAGGGTGGAAATCCAATACCCCCGACGATACGTGGTATATAGACGAAATCAATCACATGACCCGGAGTGGTCGGTACTTCAAACCTGCAGCTGTAGATCAACCAAAATCCTCTAACAAAGAGGTTGATAACACCAGAGAGAAGGACTGTGAAGACAACCTGGTTTTGAAATAGCTCAAGAAGATTCAGGCAGATATCTCAATCTGGGGATTGATAATGGTTTCCCGGGAGCATAGGCAAGCATTGCTAGAGGTAATGAATCGCACCAAACTGCCTATCGACACTATCGCTGATCAACTGGTGTCATTAGTCACATCCGGCGATATTACGCCGGTGATATCTTTCACGGATAAAGAGCTGCCACCTGAGGGTGCCAACCACAATCGGCCCTTGTATGTAACTCTGGAGAGCCGAAAGAAGTGGATTCCGGTAGTGTTAGTAGATATTGGATCGGCGATCAATGTGTGTCTGGCACAGACTTCTTACGCCATAGGATTGAGGCCTATTGACTTCACACCCACAACTCAAGCTGTCCGAGCTTTTGACAATACAAGCCGGGATGTCATGGGAACATTCAAGAGCCATATCCTGATCGGCCCGTCCGAACATGAGGTAGAATTCCATGTAATGGATGTTCCAGCTACCTTCAATCTACTGTTGGGAAGGCCTTGGCTGCATCAGATAAAAGCTGTGTCATCAACAGTCCATCAGTTGGTGAAATACCCCTTCAAAGGTGGGATTACTACGGTGTACGGTAATTCGTCAATCCACCCTCCCCAGGGAATTGCCACACCAGTGTTGGAAATCATACACGGGGAAGAAGATGTATTCCTCTCTGGCTTCTCACTAACAGAAGGCCGGGTAGTCCAATCTATCATGGCAGAAGCTGATGAAATCTATGTGAGTGCTCAGTCCATCTACATGATGAACAAACAGGGACATATGCCTGGATCAGGACTAGGCAGGAGTGGCAGGCAAGGAGGCACTGTTACCAAGGAGCTGATTCACAACCCCCATGCTTTTGGGCTGGGATACAAACCTACTGCTGAGGATTGGCAAAAGAAGTGGGCTGAGTTGAAAGGAAGAATTAAAGCAAAGAATGATGGAAAACAATATGAGTTAGTTCACAAACCAATACGAGGAACCTTGAACGGACGCTTTGTTCGCCAAGGGGAAGATTTCCCCTTTTGTGGATTTCCAGAGCCTTGGTTTGACTAGGAGACGAAGGCAATCTATCCCGGGTTCGAGATTTTCTTCGGGCACCAATTACCAGAAGAGGAAGATGAGCAGATGGACCTAAGTACTAATACAGTTCAAGGCAAGATTGTAACTGTGAACGTTGAAGAAAAAGAGCTATTGGGAAAAACACTGACTGACCTATTAGCAAATTCTACTGTCGAACTGAGTCTGACAACTTGGGGGATAGTTTTACTATCTCAATGATCGGGGATAAACCAGAAGCGGATTTCTCTAAGCTTATTATGGATGCATCTAAGGCTCCACACCTAATCTAGAAATTTGAAAAGGGCATCATCAGCAATTCTGAATCGGATAATAAGTCCGAATCTGATTCCATCGAGTTTGTGGAGTCGGAGTCAGATTCAAGTTCTTCTGAGTTTGGTACTTCTAAAAGTGGTAGCCCAGATGTCAAAGTCCTGTCAAAGTCTTCTTTTAGTTTTTCTTTTGAGTCAACTGTAACCGAGGACCCAGACTTTACTAATGGGAATGTCGTAGAGTTTGCTTACTTCTCTGTGCTTTTAGTTTGTTGCACTGATCTTGATTTTCAAAATTTTGACTTAAACGAAGAGGAAGAAATTCCTCGGGCTTTGAAAAATTTGGTTGACTAAGAGGAGGAGAGGCACGTTAAGCCCTACATAGATGAAATCACTGCAATTAATGTGGGTACTGAGGAGGATCCCCGTTTGGTCCAGATCGGATCCACGTTGTCTTTGAAGGAACGCGAGCGTTTAATCGCTTTATTAAAAGATTTCAAAAATGTTTTCGCGTGGTCCTACAAAGACATGCCTGGAATAGATCCTGAGATTGTACAGCACCAGATCCTTCTTAATCCCGAGGCCCGACCAATCAAACAGAAACTGCACAGAGTTCGCCCAGATTGGGCATTAAAGATCAAAGAGGAGGTCGGCAAACAGATTGATGCAGGTTTCTTGATGGTATCTGAATACCCAACTTGGTTGGCTAATATTGTCCCGGTTCCAAAGAAAGACGACAGAATTAGGGTCTGCGTCGACTTCCGGGATCTAAATAGAGCAAGTCCGAAAAATGATTTTCCATTGCCACACATCGATGAACTGGTAGAGTTCACAACTGGCCATGCTTTGCTTTCATTGATGGATGGGTTTTTCGGGTATAATCAGATTTTGGTGGCACCGGAGGACAGAAAGAAAACTACTTTCACCATGCCGTGGGGTACCTACTGTTATAGAGTTATGCCTTTTGGACTGAAAAATGCTGGGGCTACATATCAGCAGGCCGCAACCACCATTTTGCACAACATGATCCACAAGGAGGTTGAGGTGTATGTGGACGATATGATCGTCAAGTCTAAAGAGCGATGAGGTCACTACACCGCACTGGAAAAATTCTTTGAGCGGATCAAGGAGTATAGACTGAGGTTAAACCCACAGAAAGCCACCTTCAGGGTAACTGCAGGAAAAATGTTGGGATTTTTTATTACACAAAGAGGAATTGAAGTAGATCCCTCCAAAATCAAGGCCATCGTAAAAATGCCACCACCAAGGACTGAAAAGGAGGTGCACGACTTTCTGGGTAAGGTGCAATTCATAAGACGGCTTATCTCAAAATAAACCTTGACTTGTGAACTACTATTTGGTCTGTTGAAGAAAGGAAAGAAATTCCAATGGGATGATCGGTGTCAGTTTGCCTTCGAGCAAGTTAAGCAGTACCTTCAGAATCCTCATGTATTGTCGCCACCAGAACTGGGGAAACAACTGATCTTGTATTTATCAGTAACAAATTCAACCATGGAGTGCATGCTAGCGCAAGAATCAGAAGCGAATGTGGAGGCCATCTATTATCTAAGCAAGAAGATGCTAGAATATGAAACTCGCTACACTCCTCTCGAGAAAGCTTCCTTAGCTTTGGTTTGGGCAACAAGGAAGTTGAGACACTACCTATTAGCTCATTCTGTAATTCTGGTTTCGAACTTAGATCCCATCAAATATCTCTTTGAGACACCAGCAGTTGCGGGTAAGCTAGCTCGTTGGTTGCTTCTTCTCTTCGAGTTTGACCTCAAGTATGTCACGCGCAAATCAGTTAAAGGGAGAGTTGTAGCGGAATTTCTAGCAGATTACCCAGTAAAAGGAGATGATGAAGCAGCGGAGTATCTATTCCCAGTTGAAGACATCCTGCAGATAAAAGAAGAACCATGGACAATGTACTTTGATGGAGCGTCTAATCAGTATGGTTATGGGATCGGTGTGTTGCTCATAGCACCCGATGATTCACACATACCTCTAGCCTTCAAGCTCCGATTTAAAGTATCCAACAATGAAGCAGAGTACGAAGCGTGTATTGCTGGTTTGGAAGCTGCCCTAGAACTAGGGGCAATAAGATTGGATGTTATCGAAGATTCGAATTTGGTTGTGTCTCAAGCTAACGGAGATTGGCGGGTTAAAGAAGAGAAAATGAAGGTTTATCATCAGGTCCTGGATGTGTTTATTCCGAGGTTTGAGAAATTGACATTCACGCATTTGCTTAGAGAGAACAACCGATTTGCTAATGCGTTGGCGACTTTATCCTCCATGGTGGACATTCCGCTTGGAGTGAAGATGCGCCCGATCATCATTGAATAGAAGTATACGCCGGCGTATGAGACCATCGCCGTGATAGATGAGGTTCAAGACACGAACCCCTGGTATTACGACATCTGGAATTTCCTAGACAAAGAGGCGTACCCACCAGGGGCAAGTGCCAAGGACAAAAGGGGAATACGGCGTTTGGCCATCCAATTCATCATCTGCGGAAATAATTTGTACAAAAGAGGCCATCTAGGAATGCATAAGTTGTGTGTTGAGGAAGGAGAATCAAGGTGCCTTATGGAAGCTATCCACGGAGGAGAGTGCGGAGCTTACATGAATGGTGTGATGCCAGCTCGGAAAATCCTTAGACAAGGCTACTACTGGTCAACCATGGAGGAGGACTGTATTGGCTTTGTACGACGATGCCACAAATGTCAGATCCATGCCAATCGCATGAACATTCCACCGTCGAAACTCTACAATATGACTTCACCATGACCTTTCTCAGTTTGGAGAATTGACGTTATCGGTGCAGTCACGCCAAAGGGGTCAAACGGGCATGAGTTCATTTTGGTAGCAATCGACTACTTCACAAAGTGGGTGGAGGCCCAATCCTATGCCGTTCTAAAGACGTCGCATGTGGCTAAGTTCATCAAGAACAACATCATCTATCAGTATGGGGTGCCCAATGAGATCATCTCAGATAATGGCTCGCATTTCAAGAAAGAGGTGATAGACCGGCTTGAGAAATATAACGTGACTTTCCATAAGTCATCAACATACAGGCCGCAAACCAATGGAGCTGTTGAGGCTGCAAACAAAAACATCAAGAGAATTTTGCAGAAAATGGTTGAAACCTACAGGGACTGGCTGGAGAAACTTCCATTCACGCTCTGGGGTTACTGAACGTCGATCCGAACATCTACAGGAGCAACCCCTTATTCTCTTGTTTATGGGATGGAAGTTGTTCTGCCAATCGAGATTGAAGTACCGTTGCTAAGAATTATGGTTGAGTGTTAGATAGCGGATGCGGATTGGCAACAAAGTAGATTTGAAGAATTGATGTTGTTTGACGAAAGGAGGTTGAAGGCATTGTATCATATCCAAGGTTACTAGCGTAGAATTGCGAGGGCTTTTAACAAGAAAGTCAAATCCAGAAATCTCAAAGTAAGAGACATGGTGCTTAAAGACAACCGAGCCCCCATCTACGACCCTAGGGGCAAGTTCAGACCCAATTGAACTAGTCCTTATATCATCAAGTCAATCTGGTCTGGGGAGCAATTATTCTTATGGATTTGGATGGCCTGGAGTTTTCTCAACCGATCAACATGGACAAGTTGAAGAAATATTATCCCTGAGAGGCTTGCTAGACCGAAAACCCGAAATGGCGACCTAGGAAAAAGTTAGAGCATAAAAAAATAATAATAATAAATAAATAGATAAATTAGAAATAAAGAAAAACTGAGCTTGCAAGGCTGAAAATCCGAAAGGGCAACCTTGGCAAAAGTTAGAGCGCAAAAGAAGAGAATAAATACTCAAGTGAACCCTCTTCAAACTACGTAAGGCCTGATTCTCATCTTTGGGATACATAGGCGACTTCATCCCGAAGTTCAGCCATTACTATTTTTCAAACCAACTGTCCTGTTCATCTGGTTTAATCAATCCGTCATTCTCCACCGTTTGTCGACTTGGTTATGATCTTCTGATTTGGGGCTGTACAGCCTTAGGATTAATTCCGTATGTATCCGGTGGTGACCATTTTCCGGGGAAAAAAAAAAAACAAAACAAAACAAAACAAAACAAAAACAAAAAAATGTTTTGAAAAGTTTTAATTCAATTTTTGTTTTTCTTCTCAAAACTTTACTGTTTACAACACAAAAGGAAACTTTTCAATACTCACTTTAATTTTATTGATTTATCACAAGTACATTCTCCAAACCAAAGTTGATTTTACATAAAAACTTGAAAAGAAAAGACAAAGCAATAAACTAGGGGCATAGATGAGTCAAGTGTCAGTTCTCTGTCTCTTTTTCATGCCTATGGAAGTTTCTGTAACCGAGGTCGGCCTAATCTGTTCCTCATCCTCAAGCCAAACCAACTATTCGTCAGGAAGGATGGAGCTGAAAGTAAGGGCAGGGGCCAGAAATTCTCTCGTATTCCAAGCACTAAGGTACTGAGGCAAGTACGAACCACGAACGGGAAATGACGCTGGGTACTTTATCTCTTCATCCGGACAAATCTGATCATGCCCAAACTGGCATCTGAACCTGAATGGAAGATAGAATACACAGTGTGTAAGGCCAATCAACTGTATGCCTGGTTGCCGGGACATGCTGTAACTCATCTTAGCCAAGTTAAGCCAGGGGCTACGCCAAGCAATGTCAGCCGCAGATCTGCTGTGCATCCAATCACACCACATTCCCTCTGAGGGGAACTCCACTAGCTATAGACGAAGAAATTAAGTCCTGGCCGAGTACTCGGGGCAAGGATCCACCACTTTCAACTTATCCATCAACCATATCTGGGGAAAGGGATGAAAAATAAAAGAGATAAAAGAATAGAGAGATGTACGTTGAGAGAAAAGTAAGAAAAGGGTTTTGAGA
>NW_021024814.1:685521-719921 GCF_004153795.1 Camellia sinensis
ATTTATTTTTTGAGACAAAAAATTTGATCCCAAAAGGATAATAATTCATCACTAATGTTCAATTTTTGTTGCTAAAAATATAATAATAACACTTTTCACAATAAAAATATTTGATTTCTAAAAAATAATTTTGTCCCTAAATTTTAGTCTCTTAAATCTTAATTTTTTTTTAATGAAATTCACTTTGTTCCATTCTAGAAGTCCGATGCAAAGTTCACCCTCTGTTTTTCCTTCACTGTTCTCATTCGTGGGTACCAAATTCCCTAAATAATTTAAATTAATTTGAATTTTTCAAAAGAAGTTGTTGCACAGAATCTTGATAAGATATTACAGATTAAAGCATTAGAACTATTAACTATAATATAAACTCGTGCACTGATTTTTAAATTGTTCGAACTAGACAATTCAAGAAGAACTTCATCAAAATGACGAGGCATCTCCAATAAAAAAATTTAGACGGACCTAAGGGTATGATATTTTAACTTATATTTATGTCTCTTCTGTCTGTCATTTTAATTTAATAATTATATGAGAAAAAAGTATTTAAAATTTCACAGAGAAATGATATTCCCTTTTGTTGAGGTCAATATGTTTCCAGTTTTAAATATCATTTTTAATCGTATGCAATGCACTTTGTTCTAAGTTATAGGAGCATCTTCATTAGATGTCTTATATTTAATTTTGGATAAATTATACTTTATCTCTTTTATGTTTAATTATTTTCTTATATTAGGTTTTTAATTTTAGTTTATTTTATATTTTTTTTCTCATTTCTTTAGTCCTTCTTGCTAAGAGCAACTCCTAGGAACAAAGCAAAAGACCCACATGAGGCATTTTTACTAGTGAAGTTGGTTTGGTTTTCTTCCAAACGGCTCTGCATCACAAAAAGCATTTTGCCTATTTTCGTTTTCACTCTCAATAAAGAGTAACTAGCATTTATTGCTACGTAAAGGGTCTTCTCATCATTTTGTCCACATCTGCTTGTTGTTTGTTCTTTGTTTTGGCCCGTTTGATTATTTCAAAACGTCAAAGAATATGATCGTTCACAAATATAAGTGTGTAAAAATATTAATTTAATAATATTTTTTAAAAATAAATATTTACAAATGACATGAAAGCCACTTCAACACTAGGTACACATATAACATGTCATAAAAAATATTATATTTTTTTATTTAGTTTATAGTATTTAAAAAAGATTAATTAAGTTAGTTTGGTTGATTAGGTAAAATAAAGAATTTGGTTGGAATACATATCAGCCAAACTAGTTGGATAAAAATAAAAAGAATACTTTTCTATGCACTTTTACAAGACATTTTGCCTATTAACCCTGAATTATCAAATTAACCTAATTTTTTTTTTATGTATAATATATATTGAAGGTTCTACAAAATAAAAAGTTTGAATCATTGAAATGAGAACATAATAAAAGTCTAATCCAAAATATACTATTAAAACTTTTTAGACCATCTCCAACCCAATACCTTTTGTTTTATCGAATTTAAATTTGATAGAAACAAGTTCTTTTTGTTGCTCTAACCCTTTTATCAAATAAGTATCAAATCTAGAATTTCTCAAATCTTTTATCAAATTGATGGATGTGTCTTTCATCAAATCATTATTTATAATTGTTGGAGTTATAGGTCATTTTCACCACCGGACGACTGGTTGGATGTCCTACTAGTTGTCCTCTCGGATGACCACCTCCATACAAAAATTTGTGAAAAAATTACACTGGTTGGTCGACCGGCCGAACATCTATCCAATTATCTGCCCAGTCAGCCAGTGTTTTGATAAAAGTTTAAAATCCTCTGTTAGAGCAAGTGATATCAGATGGCGTTGTTACTCAAATTTGGTATTAAAAAAAAATATATATATATATATATAACGTTGGAGATACTCTTAAGAACAATTTATTATAAATAAGATTTAGTTGTTAATATTTTAATAGTCCATAATATTAAAATTTTCAAAACAAGACATAATTGTTGGCAATTTTTGTTTATTTTTTCAAAGTATATAATAAATAAGATATAATAGTTATGCTATGGTACACATGCTAAAAAAAAGTGTGTAATCATATATAAGTTATGATATTTATGGTTGATATTTGTGGAATTAATTACCATAATACCACAAATGGGTGGTTCTTTTTAGGTTTATAACCCCAAAAAATAAATAAATTGAGTCATAACGAAATACTATATAAGATATAGTCAAAATGTTTTTTTGGAGTTATAACTAAAATAATTACAAACAATAACACCACAATATATATAATTATAGCATAACTAATACTATAATAAATCATAGATAATAGCTAAACATCATAAATGCGACATATGGTAGATACCTTAATAAAAGACCTATGGTTGACACCTTAATAAAGATATGTATAGTAAGATTTCCCAAGATATAATCATGTGACACCGATAAATCTACTTAAAGGTCACGTTTGTTTGACGGATTAGATTTGGTAAGAGGATGATTAGTAAATAGATTGTTAATGTGAAACTTATTAGTGAAAGGTGTGTTTGTTATGATAATAGTGTGAGAGATGATTAGTGATGAGATTATTAAATTATTTTTATGTAAAATAAATAAAAAAATTATTTCTATATTAAAAAAAACTAAAAGAAATATAAAACAAACAGATGTATTTGGTAAAAAAACAAAAATTTTATATAAAATAGACTCAATTCGTTTATTATTTTTCTAATCTCATCAAAAATTTCAGGAGAATTACTAAGTCCGTTGAACTATTACTCTCTCCTTCCAAAACATTACCAAACAAATTGTGGATGAAACCACACCCATACCCCACACCGGTAGCCAACCATGGCCAAAGCACCATATAAAATTAACAGTTAAATATAACGAAGGTGGATCTCATATAGTGAAGGTGGATCTCGAGGAAGGAGACCATGTGTGGCAATGATATTCATCCGATATTCATCCAAATTATTATCTTTCATATTCATAGTCTATTTCATAAACAAATTCTATCTCAATAGTTTAGTCTTCTAAATTTTAATAATAAAAATGTATTATCACACACATCAATAAATTATATTTTATTTTTTAAAATAAGCCATAAAATAATGAATTATATTTTATTTTTTAAAATAAGCCATAAAATAATGAATATGCAATATAGTGAAACGAATACGAATTATTCCCAGATGCTGTGCCAATAATTAAATGGACATCATGCAACACAAGTTTGCATTTCCAGATGGTGTGCGTATATCTAACGATTTTTTACGAGTCAAGAGCCTCTCCTTGCAAGTTTGTGCTTGCGTCCGTCCTTGCAGGCCTTCGGGTCTACTTTTAGGCCCAATTTTGATAATTCGAATCGTTTATATTTTATGATTTATTCAGTATATCATACCTGTAAAAAATTAAATTGATCAGATATCAGAAAGTATGTGTTTGAAAAATTGAACTAAACACTATTTTTTAAAGAATTTAATAAACAGTTTTCCGAACAAATGCTTTCTGATATCCGATCAACTTGATTTTTTACAGGTATGATATACTGAATAAATCATAAAATATGAACGGTTCGGATTATCAAAATTGAGTCTAAAAGTAGACCCGAAGACCTGCAAGAACGGACGCAAGCACGGAAGCTGCAAGGAGAGGATCCTCACTCATTTTTTACTAATACTTGTTCTGTTTTTTTAGTAGTCAAAACTTTCACAAGTTCAACAAATAGAACTATTTCTCCGGAAAAAAAATGAAGACAGAGACTCACGTCGTCCTTGTTCCGTTTGTTGCATTTGGCCACATGATGCCATTTTACGAGCTCTCGCTCGTCTTAGCCAAGGCCGGTATTCGCGTCTCCTACGTTTCAACCCCAAGAAACATCCAGAGACTCCCTCAACTCCCTCCTGAATTATCATCACTCGTCACCTTTGTTCCTATTCCTTTGCCTTCGCTGGGCTCCAACCTCTTGCCGGAAGGTGCAGAGGCCACTGTCGACATTACGGCCGACAAAATGGGGCACTTGAAGGCCGCATTTGATCTCCTCAAACAACCCTTCAAGCAATTCGTCGCTGAAAAGTCTCCGGACTGGATCGTGACCGACGCCATCTGTTCCTGGACAGTTGATGTCGCTGAGGAGTGTCATGTCCCCGCCGTTATCTTCTTCCCCTTCACTGCCGCCACCCGTGTGTTCGTCGGACCACCGGAATATTTAGTCGGTGATGCTCAGAGAAGAGTGAGGTCGTCGCCGGAGGACCTGACGTCCCCGCCGTCATGGGTAAGTTTCCGGTCATCGGTAGCATTTCGTCTTTACGAAGCAATCGGCTTTTTTACTGGGTTAAACACAAGAAATGCCTCCGGCATTACAGATGCTGAACGAGTCGTTAAATCACTTGGAGGGTGTCGAGCTGTGGCGATACGTAGTTGCAGAGAGTTCGAAGGAGAGTACTTAGATTTGTTTGAGAAAATTATCGGTAAACCTGCGATTCCAGTGGGGTTACTTCTCCCGGCAAAACCCGACAAAACACGAATCGCCGCCGCTGACGACGGCGCGTGGAGTAAGATCTTCGAATGGCTCGATGAACAGAAACCCAAATCAGTGGTGTTCGTTGGGTTCGGAAGCGAGTGTAAACTCACGAGAGACCAGACTTACGAGATAGCTTCCGGGCTAGAGTCATCGGAATTGCCATTTTTGTGGGCTCTGAGAAAACCCAGTTGGGCTTCCGACGATCTCGATGCTCTCCCGCCGAATTTCAATTGCCGTATCTCCGGCAGAGGTAAAGTCTGCATCGGATGGGCACCGCAAATCGAGATTCTGGCTCACCCATCGATAGGAGGCTCGTTGTTTCACGCCGGATGGGGTTCGGTGATCGAAACATTGCAATTCGGGCATTGTATGGTTGTTTTGCCACAGATCTTCGATCAGCCATTGAATGCGAGGTTGTTGGTGGAAAAAGGCTTGGCAATTGAAGTGAAGAGAGGTGACGATGGGTCGTTTAACGGGAACGACATAGCTCGGTGTCTGAGAAAAGCTATGATTTCTGAGGAAGGAGACGAAATGAGAGCTCAGGTGAAAAAAGCTGCTGAAATTTTTGGAGATCGAAAGCTTCATGAGGAATATGTTGCTGGTTTTGTTGAGTATCTTAAAACTGAGAAGTCAGGTTTGGGTGTCTAAAGGTTGAAAGTAAGGAGTGCAGATCCTCAGTCGCACTTTTCTGTCGTCCTCCAAAACAATGTCGTTTTGAAAGTTTTTTTTTTTTTTTTTTTTTTTTTTTTTCTTTTTTTTTCTTTTTCTTTCTTTCTTTTTTTCTTATCATCAACATTGGGCACTATGTTGCTGATACATCAACACTGGTACACTGGCATGTTGCTGTCTCTCACCGATGATTAACTCTCTCTCTCTCTCTCTCTCTCCCTCTCTTCCTTGTATGTCTTCCCCTTCTTTTCTCCGTATTTTTCAAATCATCATACCCACCGAAAGAAAACAAAAACAAAAATAAAAACAAAAAGAAGAAGAAGAAGAAGAAGAAAATAAAACTGAATGTTGAAGCTTGATTATCTCATTCAACTCGGTTTCGAACATCATCTCCATGACAGCAAACGGAGCTCTCTCGCAATGAAATATTGTTTAGATTCTAGCCCTCTCTCACAGCGTTCATTGATTCAAATGTCCTTGGGGGAGCTTTCATCAAAAAATCGAAGAAATCAATTTAAAAGTTGAAGCTGGCCAGCAAAATAAAAATTTATATTTTAGATGTTTATTTTCTTCCTTTTCTTTTTCTTTTCTAAAAAAAAAAATTGATTTATCAATTTGTGGGTTTGTAGTGATTTTTAGGGGTGAGCATGGTCCGAATTGGATCGGATTGGGATAAAATCAAGACCAATCCGTTATCTACGGTTCCTAAAAAATTGGAACCAATCCAATCCGTTTAAATCATGGAACCAATCCATTTAAATACGGATTGGATCGGTTTAGGACCACGGATTCACATAATTAAATAACAAAAATATATTTATAACACTTTAATTTTATAAAAATATAAACATAGCGCTATATTAGTTCCACAATAGCAACATATTTTTCTATAATAGTGACATACTGTTCTAAAATTTAAACAAGCATAAGAAAATTGGTTTCACTATAAGTATTTAAATCATTACAACTTAAAACTAAAAACCAACAAACAAGAGTAATAAAAGAAAATATTATACGGTTTTAGGTTTGAGTTTAGATTTTATATAGAATTAAGAGAAGATACTATGGGGGGGATGTATAATAAAAATATAGACTATTTGTATACGGTTCGGATCGGTTCCAATCCGGAATCGTAGGGTTCAATCCGAAACCAATCCGTAAACTACGGATTTTTAATTATTCAATCCGGAACCGAACCGCGGATTCAAAAAACCAATCCAAACCTATCGGATTGGACTGGACTGGATCGGATTACGGATTTCACGGATCACTTGCTCAGCCCTAGTGATTTTTGGTTGAGTAGTTTGTGAATGTTAGATGTTTGTTGAAACACCTCAATGATACGTTAATGTTAAATACATGTTCAAAGTGTGAACCATGGCTCTTATGCGCTTTTGACAAAACTGTTAATCAGCTCCATGTCCTCCAACGAATCAGACTCTACCGTCGCCTCTCCTCGCCTTGCCTCCGTCGCCTATCCGTTCGTCGCCTCTATCCCCTTGCCTCGCCTTGCCTTGCCTTGCCTTGCCTCGCCTCTCTCTCTTGTCCAGATCTGCATTTCTGTCTCAGAGGCTAGGGTTCAAAAATGAGAAGGGGAAAGCAAAATAAGAAAGAAAGAAAAAAAAAATGACGTCGTTTTAGAAGGCGACAGGAAAGTACGACCGAGGATTCGAACTCAAAAGTAAGACCACGGACAAGTGATTACTTGTAGCCACTGATGGGACCCTTATAAGTTGAAATTTTAGAGTAAGGATCCTCTAGAATTTTTTTTTCCTAAAGTTTCCTAGAGTGGTGTGTTGTATGGGTGAGATTTAATGTTAAAAAATTGATGTGACCACTCTAAGAAATTTTAGAAAAAAAAACTCTAGAAGGTGCGTGCTAAAAAATAAACGGGATCTGGGGGTGAGTCAGGTAACGAAAGGACAAGAGAGAAATTAGAATAAAGATTATAAAAAAAGTTTTGGTGATATGATAAGAGGCAGAATTCACATGTGAGGTGGATATTTTATCATTTATCATTGTCGTCGGAGAAATTATTGTCATTTGTGTAAAACGCAAACGCTGTGTGTTGAGGCTCACTAGTAGCAGTGAGCCCAGCAGATGTTGAGTTGCATTTGTTTATGTAGCACCAGACTCTTTTCTCCAAATCCCATCGCCGGAGCGTTGAAATTGAATTCAAACGCTGTGTGTTGAGGCTCACTAGTAGCAGTGAGCCCAGCAGATGTTGAGTTGCATTTGTTTATGTAGCACCAGACTCTTTTCTCCAAATCCCATCGCCGGAGCGTTGAAATTGAATTCAAACGCTGTGTGTTGAGGCTCACTAGTAGCAGTGAGCCCAGCAGATGTTGAGTTGCATTTGTTTATGTAGCACCAGACTCTTTTCTCCAAATCCCATCGCCGGAGCGTTGAAATTGAATTCAAACGCTGTGTGTTGAGGCTCACTAGTAGCAGTGAGCCCAGCAGATGTTGAGTTGCATTTGTTTATGTAGCACCAGACTCTTTTCTCCAAATCCCATCGCCGGAGCGTTGAAATTGAATTCAAACGCTGTGTGTTGAGGCTCACTAGTAGCAGTGAGCCCAGCAGATGTTGAGTTGCATTTGTTTATGTAGCACCAGACTCTTTTCTCCAAATCCCATCGCCGGAGCGTTGAAATTGAATTCAAACGCTGTGTGTTGAGGCTCACTAGTAGCAGTGAGCCCAGCAGATGTTGAGTTGCATTTGTTTATGTAGCACCAGACTCTTTTCTCCAAATCCCATCGCCGGAGCGTTGAAATTGAATTCAAACGCTGTGTGTTGAGGCTCACTAGTAGCAGTGAGCCCAGCAGATGTTGAGTTGCATTTGTTTATGTAGCACCAGACTCTTTTCTCCAAATCCCATCGCCGGAGCGTTGAAATTGAATTCAAACGCTGTGTGTTGAGGCTCACTAGTAGCAGTGAGCCCAGCAGATGTTGAGTTGCATTTGTTTATGTAGCACCAGACTCTTTTCTCCAAATCCCATCGCCGGAGCGTTGAAATTGAATTCAAACGCTGTGTGTTGAGGCTCACTAGTAGCAGTGAGCCCAGCAGATGTTGAGTTGCATTTGTTTATGTAGCACCAGACTCTTTTCTCCAAATCCCATCGCCGGAGCGTTGAAATTGAATTCAAACGCTGTGTGTTGAGGCTCACTAGTAGCAGTGAGCCCAGCAGATGTTGAGTTGCATTTGTTTATGTAGCACCAGACTCTTTTCTCCAAATCCCATCGCCGGAGCGTTGAAATTGAATTCAAACGCTGTGTGTTGAGGCTCACTAGTAGCAGTGAGCCCAGCAGATGTTGAGTTGCATTTGTTTATGTAGCACCAGACTCTTTTCTCCAAATCCCATCGCCGGAGCGTTGAAATTGAATTCAAACGCTGTGTGTTGAGGCTCACTAGTAGCAGTGAGCCCAGCAGATGTTGAGTTGCATTTGTTTATGTAGCACCAGACTCTTTAGATGCAAAACCCATGCACGTTCTAAGACGTGGGAAAAGGGACTCTAATCCACTAATATCACCAAGTCTTGGGTATATTAGTTGGGGGGGTAATGTTGGCTACACATTTTGTACTAAGCCAGTGATAATCCGACGCGTGGCAAAGTGAGGGTAATATGGGGAGACCAGGTAGGTCTTCGATCCTGACCATACACGTGGCAATTAATATTGGTTGTTATAAGATCTGAGTAGTAGCAGATCAACAAAGAGACGTACAGTGACGTGGCTTCAACGGTTGCTCACATTTCAAATTCAAATATAAGGGGGAAGCCTAACTGCAAGTGAAGGCGTAGTGGGACTACTTATAAGGTAGCATGATCAGCAACTACGGAGGGGCAGTTCGACGGTTTGAAGTACAATTCGATGGTTATCTTCGGAGAGTATAAATAACAGGAAGGACTTCAGAGAAGGGGACGGAGAAAAATCTAAAGAATCACTTTACATATTCCAGTGTTATTTCCTGTCCTTTATTTCCTGTATTTTTAGTTTCTGCGCTGCACTTCATTTGTAGGAGTAGTTGTCAAGTATATTGCCGCTGTAATTCTCTACGGAACTCAGATCATTGTAAGTTCTTTTATACTAATGAAATACTCCAGTTTAGTTAATTGTTCTTATGTTCAGATTTTTTGAAGTTTAATTACCAGTAAGCCACCAGTAAAAGTCCTCTTTATTGAGGCCGAAAGAACCATAACACAATCGTCTGAAATAATTGTTTGGCAATTCTGTAAGGACTGATTGATCCTTGCTGGCACGCTCATAATTACGAAAGTAACCTTCGAAAGCCAAAAAAGCCAACAGATATCCTAGCATTTTTGCAGGTCTGTAAAACTTTTGGGAATAGGGTGATCTTCGCTCAAGCCGTCTTTTCTTCGATCAAGCAGTCTTTTGTAGGTTTGAACTTCTAGGAGGGAGTCATTGTGCGCTCGAGCGGTGATTTAATAGCTCAAGCGGTGTCACTTATTGTGTCTAACGCTCAAACGGTGGTTTGGTCGCTCCAGCGGTCTGTGCGTATATCAAAACGAGAAAAAAAGGGTTTTTTTTTGTCACTTTTTCATTTCCTCTCTCTCTAAAATATCTCTAAACCTAATTTCTTCTCTCTCTCTCTCTCTCTCTCTCTAGTTCTTGCCTAAATACCTCAAATACACCCAAATCTGTTGATTTCTCCACCATTGTTCCTTGGAGAAAAAGGTAGAACTCGTTGAACGTTTCATTTTAATCGGAGAAGATTTTGTTTTTGGCTCCGTCAAACTTCTTCTCTTGCTCTCTTCCTTTTCTATTCTTGAGGGAGGGATTTCTTCAACCTTTATATGATTCTTAGCTTGGTTATTTATTTTTTTTAAATGTTTAGTAATTTGGGAATTTTGGGTTTAAATCTAAGGTTTGGTTTTGAAATGTAAAAGAGGGGTTCTTCAAAAGGATTTGAAAAGGGTTGTGAGAATGTGAATATTGTTGAGTTGTGTTAAAATGTTGAAAATTCCTTCCTAAATCTTGATTTTGAAAATAAAGGATGTTTCATTGGAAAATCATTGATGTTTGATATATGAAAGAAATGAAAAGATGTTGGGTTTGAAAAGATAATATGAATATATATGTGAATAATGAGAGTGGAGTTGGATATATATATTATCTCTCCCATTTTAAAATTTATGAGATTATATCTATTGTTGGAAAATAATCTATTGAGTAAAGATACCTGTTTTGGGCTATCAGTGGAAGATAGCTTTGATTGTTGTAGAAATTATATGAGGGTTAGGTTAATTGAAACTAATTACTCATACATCTTGCATTGAGCATCGTTTCATACTTAAACATTGAAAATGTATTGTTTTGAGAAAAAATGGGTGTATACCTTGGTGAATCTGGTTAGGAGGTGTGATTGTGGTTTATTATGTTGGCCTGTGCGTCCTTGGTGAAAGTCCAGAAACCCACGCGGTTAGGTGCCGATCCTTCCAGTTAATACCAATAAAATGGCTTTAGTAGTGCTTGTATAGTCGACTAGCAGACAAGTACCTAGAGATTCCCAGTGTTTTGTATCCACTGCCCTATTTTCTGATATAAAAGTATTGTTTTCATGAATTGATATATAATATTGATATTGCATTGTTTTGAAAGAGAAAGTATAATGTCTTGGCAAATGGCATGCATTGCATTCACCTTATGACCTTGTTAAGCTTCATACGTTGTGTTCTAGTATCTCTATTAGGTTTTAGCTTACCCTATATGGAAAACAACTTTCAGGTGCTGATGATATGTTTCCACCAAGTATGTAGCTTGGGAGGACTTAGAGCCGAGAGCTTCTTTTTGTTTTTTTTGTGTAATTATTCTGTATAAGCCTTGGGCTTTCTATGTATTGAGTTTAACTCACTTTTGTTATATCCAAGCATTGACTTGGAAAGATGTAGCCATTAGGGCATAGCTTATCCTTTTGTTCCAATTCATTTATGCATGTCATATGCTATAGATTCATGATCTAGGGTTTATGAATGTATATCTGCATACATCATCCTTTGTATGAGAAAAGAGAATTAATGAAAAGGTGTTATTATGTCAGTTCTTTTATTCTTGGGATATTATGAATGTGAGTCATTACTATTATTTCTGGGAATTACAATCTATGTCAGCCACTCTGCCACGTCAGCAACCTGTCAACGGAAGGCTTCTAAAGGTAGCACCAACAATGCCCTCATTCATTCAAGGCAAACAATTTTCCTTGAATGATTTAAATTTCAACCCATCAACAAAAATAGAATCATAACAGGCCAAAAAAATGTTGGGCCACTTGCCAATCTCTAGGCCCAAATGTTCTTACCTCGTTTGGGCTCCACACGAAAGTACTTAACGATTTCAAACTCTTCCTCTTCACCACTTCCATTCAACAAACTTTCTTCCTTTTCTGAAACTTAAAAACCCTAAGCTTTCAAACCATGTCTTCTTATTCAACTACTGACTTGGTTCATCGATTCCCTCATGAAGCTATCCAACTTATTGAAAAGAACAAATTTGATTCTTAGATCACCACTAGCCTCATTGCTGGTGGTGGACGAGGAACCTCAATCCACCTCAATCCCATTTTGGTGGACGAGGAACCTAAATCCCATTTTGGTGGACGAGGAACCTAAAAAGTTCCCAGCAGTTACCTCAAATACACACTTCAGTGGGTTCATTTTCAACTTCTAAGACCTCATCCTTTGAAAGGTCTGTCGAAGGTGCTCCAAATATGCATCAAAATCTTTTGATTTGATGGTTACATCATCTATGTAGACTTTAAAAGCACCAAGACACCTGAAAGTTGGTTTGTGAGTGTCCTCTTGACTGATAAATATCTGGTTGTACTCAGAATGTCCATCCATAAAAGACAAGATTTTATGCTTGGCTGCTGAATCTACTAACAAATCAGCCACAGACATTGGATATTCATCCTTGGGAGTTGCAGTATTTAAGTTTCTAAAGTCTACGCAAACTCTTAGCTTTCCATTCTTTTTCATTACAAGAACTATGTTTGACAACCACTCAATATATTTGGCAATCTTTAAGACACCTACTTTAAGCAACCTTTCGATTTCCTCTTTAACCAATAAAGTCACTTCATTGGTCATTCTTCTTGGTGGTTTCTTATAAGGCACATAATTACTTCTTATTAGGAGCTTATGTTCAACTAGTGACCTATCTAAACCAGGCATCTCATCATAATGTTATGCAAAACAATCCATAGAATCAGACAAAAGGCCAACTAGCTTTTCTTTGTACTTATTAGATAAATTTGCATTAACAAGGATGGGCCTTTTATAGGCTTTATATACTAAACTCCTCTAACGGATCCTGTATACCAGCCTTAAGATCATCTAACTTAGCAGGTGTTGCCTACAAATGTTCCAATTGAACCTCTTTATAACTAAGAGGACTGTTGTCAATTACGCATTCAGCCCATGAACAAGAAGATAGAATCCTAGGGCTAATCTTATTTGCTAAAAAGAAATAAAACAATCTAAAGAAAGTAAACCTAATGCACTAGTGTCTTCCTCATCATCAATAACTGTACTCATCATTTAACAATCTTCTTGTTCAACAACTAGTTCAATAACTGGTTCACTCTACCTCCTTTGCATCAGGCTGGATTTGGCCAAGTCTTGGCCAATCTGCCAAAATCATTCATCTATGTAAGTCTGAAATTCCTCGGGAGTTATGTCCCTTTTTTCTGTCTTCAGTTCTTCATAAACCACTTCAACTAGTCCTAGACCTTCTTTGTACAGTGCTGCTTCTATGTTCAGCCCAATAAACTTCCATGCCAGCTTTTTCACATTGCTTGCCTCATTCTTAGCTAGTTAAGAAAATGAGGGCATGATGCAACATAGACGGCACACATCCATTTAGTGGATCCAGTCCCTCCCAAGCAACAGATTGTAGTTGGAGATGAAAACGACCACAAAGAAAGTTGTGTTCATGGTCCTTGCTCCAATTTGTAATTTTAGAACTATCACTCCCTTGTTATGAGAAGAGCCTCCTACAAAATTACTAATGGAGATGTCAGTAGGCATTAAGTCATCCACTGTCTTTCCTAGCATTCTCAATGTTTTGGAAGGGATGATATTTACAATAGCTCTATTATCGACCAAGACCTTGTTGATAGGGACTCCATCCAAGTGCACTTGCACATGTAAAGGCCTTAGGTGTTTAATTAACTCCTCTCCAAACTTTTACAGTACCACCTAATCTCCATCGACGGACTTAACCACCTCTATTAACCTTACTGTTTTGGCCTTGGATTCTACTATCTAGGCCAGTGCTTCTGTCAAGTCTTCCATATCCCCCACTAGGTGTGCTGGCTGATTTGGTCTAGCCTAAAACCTCTTAGGAATGGCCATGACCACATTACAATCAGTGAGGAGAAAACTGCTAAATTGAATGGCTATTTTTTCTCCAAAATCCCCAAAACTCTCAGACTTAACTTCATCTTTATTCATGTCAACAAGATCTACTAATTTTATTTCTAGAGACACTTCTTGGTTGCCTTTTATGGTGTCATCATCAACCTGTAGCTCTTTTTTCAACCCTCTAATTCCCTACCTTAACAAAGCCTCCTCTGTTATATGTATGGTCTCTTCATGTGTCATTATTGGTTTAGAAACCCCCTATGTGTTGTTCCCTGGGGTTAGTATCATTGCATTCCCTGGTGCATATGTTTTCTTACATCATTTTCTCTTAGACCAAGTCATGTTTTGAGCCCTTGGTGGTTTTATGCCTTAGCTCTTAAGCCTAGACATCATTGCATGGAATTTCCTTTGTTCTCTTCTCTTTTCTGTTCTTATTTCTCTCATAGGTCTCCAACCACCCCTAAGGAATTTTGGATGTACCACTCCCTGCCATCCATAGTGTGGTGGCATTGGAGGCTTGACCATTCTGGGTTGTTATATCCCTGACTCCCTGGTTACTGCTCTAGGTTCTTGTATATGTGTTGGGCCACTGTATGGCCTAGCAACATTCCTTACAAATCTTGGCTCATTGTAAACTCTTTGTGGCCTGAAATTCTCAACATGGCCACTTTGCTATTATTGCTTGTACAACCTCAAATATGCTCTAACAACACTGGGGCCCTTAAAGCAAGGATTCATTGGCAACCCTTGGTAAAGAAAAGGCTCATCCTGCTCCCCATAATCTGCCAAGTCTGTTACATAAATACCTGGATCCACTCCATCATACAATAGCTTTATACCATTGAATATTTGCAAGTCATTTTGGCCCATGGTGTTAAACCTCAGGCCACAATCTTTCATATGTTTTTGCACTTTGTTAGCCACAATAGCCTATGTTTTCTCCCTTTCAACCTCACATCTAAAACAAACAAATTGGTCTTGATGAACAATCGATTTTTTCCCATCATCTAATAGCTCTTTCCTTGGGTTATGAACTATTTGCTGCTCACTCAATAGCAATCTAGGGTTCTTATTCTAATCACTCAGACTGGTAGATACCATATTATGTCCACCACCTCTGTGAAATAGTTCCCATTGACAGGCATAACTCCATTGTCCTTCTCCGCATACTTCAACATCCCTTTCTGGATCAGATCCTGCACACAATTGTGAAAAGTTACACAATTATTAGTTAAATGTTTGAAAGAATTATGCCATTTACAGTACTTTTTGCCAACTCTATCCTTTTCTTTTGGGATATTATGGCCTAGGGACAAGGTCAAAAACTTCCTAGCCAATAACTCATTGAACAAAACATATGCCTTTGATAGATCAAAGGAGTACTGTCGATGTGTTATTGACACATTCTTTCTAACCGGTTGAATAAAAGGGATGTTTATTGGGTTTTTGCCTTTCTTAAGGTTTCACAAGTCATTGGTGTTTTACTAACTACATGGGCAATGTCTATGTCCATTCCTGTTTTAACTTCTATATCTTGGTAATATGTTCCTAAAGAAGCAGCCCTCCTTTGTTGTTCCTCCCTAAGAATAGACTAATAGCTGGTTGCCCTAGAGAAGAGCTCAAATAAATCCCTAAATTCCATTCCTTCAAACTTTTTTCTCAATTTAGAGTCAAGGTCATTCTGGGCCAACCTCATCACTTCTATTTCAAGCATATAAACATGGCACCTATTTCTATTCTCTTTGAATCTGTCCATATATTGTTCTGATGATTCTCTTTGTTTTTGTTTAAACTTAGCTAAATCCACCATGCTTATATCAGATTCAGTTCTGTAGAATTGTGCATGAAACTAACTTTCCATGTCTTGCCATGTGGGTACTGAGTTTTCTGGCAAGTTAATACACCATGTGAAAGCTACTTTGGATAGTGAGTATGGAAAAAGTCTAAGTTTTAAGTTATCTGAATTATATTGTATGGTGAACCTCCCTATATGCTCTATAGTAGACTGCTTCTCTTCCCCTGTAAATAAGGAGAATTCAAGCATCTTAAAAAGATTTAGGAGGGGAGTTTCATTTACCTAAAAAGGGTATGGTTTTCTAAACATTGGCCTATTAGGCCTCTTTAGGCCTAGGCCATACATCTCTAGAATTACCTCCATTATCTTATGCCTATTTATCTGGATAGGCTCAAAGTTTGGCTTCCCATTGTGGGCACCATATCATATTCCCTCATTCATTTGCATCTTGGGATTTGGGCCAGCATACCCCTATAAGGTGGGAAGTGCTGATGCTGAGGAGACTAATAACCATAACCTTCCTTCTCAAAATGTTGAAGGGGTGGTCCAGGCCCTCTAGCCTTTGCTCTACATATTGAGGCTCATGATTCCTAAAGCCTTGCTCCTGATAATTTTGCTATCTAGGCCTTTGGTTACCCCTTGGCCTAGGGTTATCATAATTTGGTTGTCTAAACCTTTGCTTAGCAAAGTTGTAATTCCCTAATCTTGGTCTGTTGATGGTAGGTTCCATACCCTGGGGTCTTGAACTACTCCCTGGCATAGGCCTAGCCCTACCACCTATTGGTTGTTCATGTCCTGGAAGCTAGTTTTGCCCCCTTGCATTGGCTTGTTTCTTTCCTCATTATTTAGTTCAAATGCAAGGTTATAATGTGACCTCCCTTCCATGGCCTCTTTATGAACAGAAGGCCTAGGGGGATCATATTGTTTAACATAATTATTTTTACCCCTAGTCTCTTTATATGTTTTATTAGGGTTCATTTGAAACCTCTCTTGCTCTTTCTCTTGAAGAGTTGAAGGTCTATAGAATAAGGTACTATTTGAACTTGGTTGGGTATGGTAGACTAGGAGTAGGGCTGAACCCCCCAAGCATCCTGAACTTGGCTTTCATGCTCTCTGTGAATTGCTCAAGCCTCATTTCAAAAGCATGATCAAGCTAGGCAATCATCTCTTCTACTTGTTCAATTGTCAGGCCATGATATTGGCCCCCGTCACGTCATGTCCATTCTTCAATCCTTCTCCATACTTGGCTGCCACTGATTGGCTATCCGCGATGACTTCCATATCCTCTCCAAGTTTAGGAAAACCAGCAGGGAAACCTGTATCTTTAACAGGCTTCTTACTTGGATCTCCAAAAAGGCCTGACTTATCAACAACTTTCTTGCTAGTATCAGTAATCTTAGTTTTCTCAATTTTCTTCTTCACCATCGCTCCAAATTAAAATAGTCCCATAGGCGTACCAATTTATGTTAGCAAAAATTTGGTTTAAGCCCAATTGACAGTGATTGATCGATAGACAAATAAATTTTAAATAAACATAAATAAAAATTAAGTTTTGTGATTGAGTTCTATGCCTTAAACAGATAAAAGACTTCCTCGGAGGTTATCAAGTAAAGAAGAAATTGAACAGAAAAAAATATGTATTTATTCAATTGGATTGTCACTTGCAACCCGTTACAAGAACTTAAACAAGAACAAAGAAAAGAACAAATACAACAATCAACAAAAGGAAAGAAATGAGATTTGGAAAACTATCACTTAATCTACTCTTAACAACTACTAAATTAAATTACTCCTAGATTAATATCACGTTTTATGAATAGTTGTGAATGCCCTTTTTCCCTCTCTTCCAACACTTTTTTATACTTGACCTGCCCAGCTTTCAGTTCTGATCCTCCCTGATCGTCTATCTCTATGCATTATCCCAAGATTTTAGGAACTGCTCCCTCGATTTTCGAATTCTGATTTCCTCCTTGATTTTCTGCAACCAAATCACCTTTCTTTTTGAAACTCTTATCTTCTAAACAAAAAAGTCACGTAGCATGTCCCTTTATTATGCCAGGCACTCTGCCACGTTAGCTATGTCAGCCACTCTGCCATGTCAGCAACTTGCTGACAGAAGACTTCCAAAATTTAGCACCAGCACCATCATGCTATAGTCATTTTATAGCAATTTGAACAAAAACAAGAGTGCTAATGCAGTTGTTATTGTAGCTGCTACCTATGTCAAATTGGACACAAGATTTGATAAATTATTAAATTTGCCACATCATTAAAATCAATTATTTTTTCTCTTTGTCCTTTTATTTTGGGTCCAAGGAAAAAAAAAAAAACAACATACACCAAACTTCAATGGATTCATATATATATATATATATATATATATCTTCATACATATGAAGAAGTCACAAAATCATATAAAATGTATATATAATCAGAAAAAAAAATACAAAATATATATATCTTCATACGTATGAAGACGTCACAAAATAATATAAAATGTATATATAATTAGAAGAAAAAAAAATACAAACTAATTATGTGAAAAAATATGAACAAAAGTAGAACAATTATAACTTTTATATGATTTTATCTTTTTGTGGAAGTGGAAATAATTTTTTAAAATTCAAAAATATTTTTTTAATTTATATTTTTGTTGACACTATGTAATGGTTCAATTTTATAGTGTCAACACCACATAACTCAATTTCATGAGAGACAGTGACGACACTGGAAAGAATAAATGAGAAGAGAAAAGTAATTGTGGGGTTCTATTTTCTGTATACCAACACGTGGCAAGGTGACGCCGACGTGTCAGCCGAGGTGCCACGTGTCTTGGTCGTTGTGCCAAGGTCATCTCGGTTAGGCCGAGGTTGCCTCCGAAGATATCAGAATCCGAGATAAGCGGATAAGGGACAAGAGTCCTAGAATGAAGAGGGAACTCAACTTGGATATGGACAAGAGTCCTAGATTGGGAGAAGACTTCAGTTTGGGTAAAAATAAGACTCTTAGAGAGTTTATCCTAATCCCACTGGGAGTCCCAGATTAGCAGTAATCCTAAATCCATTAGGGCCAGGCTCCTATTGGGACTAGGATTGTATTGGCTATAAAAGAGAGGCACCCCCATGGGTCTAAGGTATGCTTTTGATACTCAAGCTTGTGAGTTTAGTACTTGATTTATCTTTGAGAGATATACTGACTTGATCGTCGGAGTGCCCCCGGGTGGTCGAAACCACCGCGGGATTCTTGTATTTCTGTTGCAGGTTAGTCAGGTGCCATCTATTCTGTCAGTGCTCTCCAGCTGGTTACTAAGCGGGCAGTGTGGTCAGAAAATCACGTACACAATTTGGCGGCGTCTGTGGGAAAGAAAGAAGAATAGATGGCCAATGACAAACAGAAGGATCAAATTAGAGACAACGCTCCTGTTGGGAGTCGGAGACCTATCGATCTCGACGTTGAAGAGGACAATAGCAACACAGAAACTCGTGACCAGAGTCACGGAGTGAAAGAAGCCAGCCAGGAAGGTGACGCACCAAAGACAACAGATCGAAGCAACGAAGACGACCTCCAGGTATGGAAGGATAGATACCTGCGGAGGAACGAAGACCCTTCCAGAAGGGATGTAAAGACAGGGGGCATGAGCGCTCCCAAGGAGATAACATTCAAGTATAGAAAAGCTCAACCTAAGTGAGCAGATCTCGAATTCCAGATCCCAGATCCTAGAAGACATAATCTCGGCCTAGATGAGTAGCTCCGAGAAGAGAAGAGCTCAACCTAAGTGAGCAAATCTAAGATTCTAGAAGATAAGATCTCGGCACCTGAGTCCGAGAAGAGAAGAGCACAATGAGCAGATCTCAGATCCCAGAAGATAAAAAGGAAACACACAAGATCAGACTAAAAGTTGGCCAGAATTGAGAAGTACGCTAGGGCCGAGGAAGACATGCCGGGAACAAAGGCGTCAGAACAAGAAAAGAGAAACAGCTCGCCGATGCGAGGCCGAAAATCAAACTCAGGTTGGAGCCAAGTAAGATCAATAGAGAAACCAAGGCCGACAACCTTGGCTTGAATTCAACCTTAGCGACAAGGTCGAAGCTACATGTATGATGAGAACCCAAGTGGATTTTAAGTTCACACTGGGGGCGTAGAGAAGAAGAATGCGTTTACCACTTGTTGAAATTTGTGGACAATTTACAAGTTGGTTAAACAAAGATGATGTTTAACCAAAGTTAAGCCGAGATGATGCTTAATCGAAGTTAAGCCGAGATAATGCTTAATCGAAGTTAAGCCGAAGATGATGTTTAACCGAAGTTAAACTGAGATAATGCTTAACCGAAGTTAAGCCGAAATGGTTCCTTATCTTCACTTGTTGAAATTTGTAGCAATTTACAAGTTGAAGTTAAGCCGAGAAGGTTCCTTATCTTCACTTGTTGAAATTTGTAGCAATTTACAAGTTGAAGTTAAGCTGAGATGGTTCTTTATCTTCACTTGTTGAAATTTGTATCAATTTACAAGTTGAAGTTAAGCTGAGATAGTTCCTTATCTTCACTTGTTGAAATTTGTAGCAATTTACAAGTTGACGTTAAGTTGAGATGGTTCCTTATCTTCACTTGTTGAAATTTGTAGCAATTTACAAGTTGAAGTTAAGCCGAGATGGTTCATTATCTTCACTTGTTGAAATTTGCAGCAATTTACAAGTTGAAGTTAAGCCGAGATGGTTCCTTATCTTCACTTGTTGAAGTATTTACGAGTTGAAGCAAAGCCGAGGTTATTGCTAAACACTTGTAGCAATCTACAGGTTGGTTAAACCAAAGAAGATGCTTAACACTTGATTGAAAGTTGTAGCAATTTACAAGATAACGTTAAGCCGACATATGATCATCTGTTCGACATATGATCATCTGTTGAAATTTGCAGCAATTTACAGGTTGAGGAAAGAGCTAAGTATGTTGTTTAAACACTTATTGAAATTCGTAGCAATTTACAAATAGATTATTGTTTAACACTTGTTATGTTAATCCTTGTTGATCCCTGTTACAGTATATGTTAATCCTTGTTGAAATTTATAGCAATTTACAAGTAGGCTAGACCGAGATCACCGTTTAAACACTTGTTGAAACTTGAGAAAAAGTTTGCAAAGTTAACATCGAGTAGTATATCTTTCGCACTTGTTAGAATTTATGAAAAGTTTGCAGGTCAGTATCTTGCCGAAGTAAAAGTTTTGTAGCTATTATACCCGAGGTATGTAACCCCGAGAAGATTGCACAAAGGAGGCAAAGTATGAAAGGCATACAAAATATTCTAAGTATAGAATCATGCAAGAGCAGTTAGAAGAAGATCAAGATAGAATTCATGGTGATTAACACGCCCTCACCATACAATATCATCTTGGGAAGGCCATGGCTGCATACAATGGGGGCAATTCCCTCAACGTTGCATCAACTACTGCGGTTCCCAACAGAACATGGGATTAAAGAAGTCAGAGGGGATCAACTGCAGACGGAGAATTGCTCCATGGCAGCAATGAAATCCACATGCAGCATTCAAGAACTAGAGAAGGCAGAGATTGAAAACGAGGACATAGAGGTACTAGATGATGTCGGCAAGGAGCCAGTCGAGAGGTGTGAAGAGGCACTGAAAATCCTTGTCTAGGAGGGGAATAAAGAACGTTTCTTTCTTCTCGGCTTAGGCTTAGCCGAAGAAGAAAAAAGGGAATTGGAAGCTTTTTTGAGAGCAAACATTGAGGTCGGCCAAACCTGTAATCCAATGAGCAAGAGGGCCAACGTTGATACATGTCGAAGCAGTAGAGGAAGAAGTAGACTGACTTCTGGAGCCCACGACCATCCGAGAAGTCAATTACCCGACATGGCTACCAAATACAGTGGAAGAAGGAATGATAATCAAGGAGCAAGGAATGTTAACATCGGCCAACAAACAGACATTTTTCAGAAGCAAAAAAAGGTTGCATATGCAAAGAAAACAAAAGTACAAAGATGAAGACCCTAAGAACTAGGGACTAAGGCAAGGACGTCAGACTAATCTACTTCAAACGGTTGATGATGGTTCAGCATTAGCAGTCAGATGGAAGAGCTTCTCTACCATTATCTCGGCAACAATTTCAAGAAGGAAACAAAACTACTCGGCATCAATGGCAGGATATAGAAGACAGTTGGGAAGACTTCTCAATAGCCTTCTCGGTCTCGAGCTCAGCATCGATCTCCCGAAGAGTTTGATCAAGGCTCTTCTCGGCGATTGGCACTTCGGAGTTTGAAGGCAAGAAAGCAAGAATCTGGAAAAAGACACAGAAAACAGAAACAAGAATATAATTCGTAATCAAGAATAGTAATGAAGCTATCAGGAAATCAAGACAAAAAGATTACACAAGTGTGTCAAACCAAGAACAGTGGCTTACCAGAAAGAGGGAAACCGGAATGAGAATTTCCGAAATCTGACGACAATGACGTAAGCTTCACCGGAGGAGAGGAACGAAGACAGTTGCAGAAGCTTGAAAGCTTGGAACAATGACGGATTTAAGCAAAAAATCTAGAAAGAGAAAAAGCCAGAGGATTGAATGAAAAAAGAGAAAAACAGAGTCAAGAAAAAGACAAAGTTCAAAGAATAAAGCCAAGTGCACAGGCGCTAAGTAAGTATGTGAAGAACAAGAAAGTAATGACCCAGACATGATGCTAGTAACAGAAAGCGGATATAACAAGAACAAGTGCCAGGCATTCAAACAATTCAAAACTTGAAGACAGACGAAAATAGAAGACAACAGAGAGCAAATAAACAGATTCAAAGTAAATCAGAAGAGTTATGAAAGGTTGAGCTTTATAAAAAAGTAAAGAGTTTATGAACCTACAAAGTGAAATGAACGCCGATATGAAAATCGCCAGATTCAAATAGATGACTGGAAATCGGGAACTCACCAGAGAGTATGAGGGGAACAATTGCAAAAGCTCTTGGAGTTTACAAATTAATGGAACCAGAACCTCGGCTAGGAGGTGCGATTTCAAGCAGCTTGGAAGGCATGAATCTTGATACTTGACAGAAGTGGACAGTAAAGTCCAGGGAACTTTGAGGTCGGCAAGTTTGAGGAGGACATGTCGGGAACAAAGGCGTCAGATCAAGAAAAGAGAAACGGCTTGTCGATGCGACGCTGAAAATCAAACTCAGGTTGGAGCCAAGTAAGATCAATAGAGAAACCAAGGCCGACAACCTCTAGGGGGCAGTTGTGGGGATATATTTTCTGAGTACCAACACGTGGCAAGGTGACGCCGACGTGTCAGCCGAGGTGCCACGTGTCTTGGTCGTTGTGCCGAGGTCATCTCGGCTAGGCCGATGTTGCCTCCGAAGATATCAGAATCCGAGATAAGCGGATAAGGGACAAGAGTCCTAGAATGAAGAGGGAACTCAACTTGGATATGGACAAGAGTCCTAGATTGGGAGAAGACTTCAGTTTGGGTAAAAATAAGACTCTTAGAGAGTTTATCCTAATCCCACTGGGAGTCCCAGATTAGCAATAATCCTAAGTCCATTAGGGTCAGGCTCCTATTGAGACTAGGATTGTATTGGCTATAAAAGAGAGGCACCCCCATGGGTCTAAGGTATGCTTTTGATACTCAAGCTTGTGAGTTTAGTACTTGATTTATCTTTGAGAGATATACTGACTTGATCGTCGGAGTGCCCCCGGGTGGTCGAAACCACCGCGGGATTCTTGTATTTCTGTTGCAGGTTAGTCAGGTGCCATCTATTCTGCCAGTGCTCTCCAGCTGGTTACTAAGCGGGCAGTGTAGTTGGAAAATCACGCACACAGTAATTCTACCAAAATATAACATTTGTGCGTTGGAGCATGATTGTTATAATTTAATATTTTGACACTATACCAGTGATATTATTTAGCAATAGCATACCAATATAGCAATTGTGTATTGGCTATGCTCTTAGCAACCTAAGTATTTTGGAGGCTAAAGAGAGAGAGAAGGATTCCCTCTAACTCCTAATTTGGACTGGATGGTGCTATTTGGCCCCGTTTGTTTGGAGTTATAGGAAGGAGATTGGGATTACTAATCCCTTTGTATTACTAATGGGGTGTTTGTTTTGAGAGATGGGGAGGAGACTATTAATCCTTTGGTACTAGTAGTCCCCTTGGAAGAGGGATTGGTAAGGAGGAAATAGAGATGGTATTAGAAAAATAGTGAGGGGATTAGAAATTTTTTTATTTTTTATATATTGGGAATTTTTTTTAAATATTAATATTTAATTTTTTATATTTTTTATATTTTTTATTATTTTATATAAAAATAATTTAACAATTCCTCACTATTAATCCCCTCACTATCAATCCCCTCACTGTGAATCCCCTCCATTCTATCTCTGAAAACAAACAGGGCCTTTAGGTCTATGGGACCTAACATGGAACCCGTTTTATAATCTGAACTGCTCATTTTTATCAAGTATTTTATGTATTTTATATACACAAAAAATTATATTGATATGATTATCGTAACTTATTCAATTTATCGCAATTGTTAATAAGATATTCAAGGCATGCACTGTGGCACAAGGCCATGAGTAATCTTGTTTAATATACTTTGATGAGTTTCAATTTATCAAAAAATGAAGTGAAAGGAAATATCTAACATGCATTAAATAGCCAGAAACATACAGTAAGTTTAAACTCCCGTGTTCATCTAGTAGGTAATGTAAAATAAACGTGTTATGGTATATTAAGATGATCGGGTGTAAAATGCACACTACATATAATTTTATTATAAAATTACGTAAATTTTTATAAACTTATATAAGTGATATTATAAAAATGAATATCTTAAATATAAATTCGCGTTAAGTTCATGGAAATTTAAGACTTATTTAAATTTGTATTTAAGTTACGTAATTTTGTAAGATCATTTATGTAAATTTGTGAAAAGCTACATAATTTTATAGTAGAATTATATATAGTATCCATTATATATAGAAAAATTTTCTATTAGAAAAATGTTAGGGATTCCAAATGTTTCATATAGATGTAAGATCTACACAAAATAGGCTACACCATATGAATCTTATATCTATATGAAACATTTGATAAAACATTTGAGATTCCTAATATTACCCCTTCCATTAGGATGTTAATCGGAAAATTAATACCACATCAGTTTTTGTTGATGCACGTGTCAGCACATCACAGTGATAACATGAACATTGTGTTTGAAGGATAGAATTGTCCGACAAACAAGAAGGATTTAAAACAAGAACTAATGGAAAATTCAATTTCCACACATTCAATACTTTTAGGTCATGTTTGATTCACAAAATTAGTAGTGAAGTATTAATAATCCTATTAAATTAGTGTGGTATTCACTATTCAATTGGATTAATAATCTCACCCTTACCCCATTACTAATAATCCTACAAATTTATTGGATTAATTATCCATGGGATTAATTATCCTAAACCGAAATGTTAAAATAAACATAGGATAATTGGGCCCACGGATTAATAATTCCAATCCTATGCTCTAATCCACCCAATCAAACATGCCCTTAGGGTGTGTTTGATTGGACGGACTGGATAAGGGGAGATTAGAATCCATCAGACTTGAATCCTGGGACTGTGAATCCCCGGACTATTTGGTTGGATTGGATATGTATCGTGTGTTTGTTTTCTCATGGGATTAGATGTCTGGAAAAGACTATTTTTAGTGAATCCAAGGTTTGATTGGACGGACTGGATAGGATAAATGAACAAAAAACTATTTTACCATTTTTCAATTATTTACCAAGTAATAGCAATATTAAACATATCTTTAATATTTTAATTATTTTTAGCTAGATTAAATAAAAATTTATTTTATTTTATTTTTTACACAATTAAATAAATTTATTTTTTAAAAATAAATAAATAAATAAATAAATAAAATATTGATAAAAATTTATATTATTTTTTAATTAAAATTTTAAATAAATTTGTTTTTAAAAATAATAATAATTAAACAATGAAATTAAATAAAACATCTATTAAAATTTAAATAATAAAATTAAATAAAATATAAACAAAATTTTAAAATAAAATATCTATAAAAAATTATTTAAAAAATTAAATAAATGAAACATCTATAAAAAGTTAAACCAAATTATTATTTTTTACATTGAGACATTTAAATTTTATTGAATTTTACTAAATATAATACATAATTAAATAGTAGAGGGTCAAAATGGTCATTTCACTACCTACTCCCAACAGTGGATAGTCCCTCGAAAATTGTCCCATACCCCCCCTAGGATAGTATAATCCCCCATATGGAGGATAAGCAGTCCGGCTAGACTCCATGCTCGGCAGACTAAAAAAAAAAAAACAAACGCCAGACAAAGAGCTTCCTCCGAATTACAATGGCAACAGTAAATAATCCTCCCCGTTATCCCCCCAATCAAACACACCCTTAGTATACACTATTACTCTCTGTTTTTATATTACAATTTTGTTCCACGGTAAAATTACCTTATTGGACAAATTTCTAAACCCTAATCTCTCCACACACACCATCATCATCACCAGCCTTCGCCACATTCGGCTGCCGTCCTCAACCACCACCACCACGACTCCCATTTTCCACTACCATCGCAGCACAATCTCCACCGCCGGCCATCACCATTGCCAACAATCCCCACAACCATAACCAATTGAGAGATCTGGAAAACACAGATCTAAGGTTTGAAGAAGAATAAAAGGATAAGAGAGAAGGCTAGCTATGGCAGATGCGATGGTTGACGCGACTGACTTTTGACCTTCATCTGTTGTCCTTGAGCAACCACGATAACAATTTCCCTCTATGGCCACCACTGTAGCCCCCTATCGCAACCCTCCAATTCTGTTGCCTTACCATCCATCGCCTTTGAAACCACTGCTATGCAACCCACACAGTCGTGACCCACCACCATACAACAAGAGAAAGAGAGAGAGAGAGAGAGAGAGAGAGAGAGATCTAATGTTAGGGTGTGAGAGGTGAAATGGGGCTGATGGCAGAGATGGGAAAGCGGGCGGCGGCGACTGCCGGTAGTGCTAGTGATTAGGGTTATGGTTAGGGTTTGGGAGGGTAGTTTAGTATTATTTAAAAAATAAAGGTGTGTAGTGAGATGAAATCAACCTTTTAATTTAGGTGTGGTATGAACTGAGTAAATAGGAGAATATAGTGTGAACTGAGAGGTTTAATAGTGTGTAAATAGAATTACCCAGAACTAATGGATTTAAAATATTAGGATGGGATTGATCCTAATACGTGTCTTGAAAATACAACTTTCAGATAATTAACAGGTTATCATATCCTATGTCAAATTTGACACAAAATTTAATAAATTGTCAAATTTGACATATCATTACTGCTTGACAGACACCAAACTTCAATTAATGCATTTCTATATTTATAAATGCATATATATTAAAGTTGAGAAATACTTCAGTGTATAATGCACATCATATATAATTTTATTATAAATTATATACGTTTTTATCATAAAAAGACATAGGTTGAATACAAATTCGTGTAAGTTTATAAAAACTTAAGACTTGTTTGAATTTGTGTTTAACTTGCATATTTTTGTAAAATCACTTATATAAGTTCGTAAAAACTTATGTAATTTTGTAATAGGATTACATACGAGATATATTATACACCGAAAATTTTTTCATTAAGGATGTTAATCCTAAAAAAAATCGACATCAGTTTTTGTTGATGCACCTGTCAGCAAATCTCAGTGATAGCATGAACATTGTGTTTGAAAAATAGAATTGTCGTACTAACAAAAAGGATTTAAAACAAGAACTAATGGGTTTAAAATATTAGGATGAAACTCATCCAAATACGCGTCTTCGAACTTCTAAATAATTAACAATATTTGATGGAATTCGTCAAACACAACTCTCTTTCATTCTCTCTATCACTCAAAAATCACACCCAATCTATTCAATCATAATAATTGTTTTGTTTACATTCTGAGTATTAGACAAGATAAATCATCATTGGACAGAATTTTTTTTTACATTGAGACATTTAAATTTTATTGAATTTTACTAAATATAATACATAATTAAATAGTAGAGGGTCAAAATGGTCATTTCACTACCTACTCCCAACAGTGGATAGTCCCTCGAAAATTGTCCCATACCCCCCCTAGGATAGTATAATCCCCCATATGGAGGATAAGCAGTCCGGCTAGACTCCATGCTCGGCAGACTAAAAAAAAAAAAACAAACGCCAGACAAAGAGCTTCCTCCGAATTACAATGGCAACAGTAAATAATCCCCCCCGTTATCCCCCAAATCAAACACACCCTTAGTATACACTATTACTCTCTGTTTTTATATTACAATTTTGTTCCACGGTAAAATTACCTTTTTGGACAAATTTCTAAACCCTAATCTCTCCACACACACCATCATCATCACCAGCCTTCGCCACCTTCGACTGACGTCCTCAACCACCACCACCACGACTCCCATTTTCCACTACCATCACAGTACAATCTCCACCGCCGGCCATCACCATTGCCAACAATCCCCACAACCATAACCAATTGAGAGATCTGGAAAACACAGATCTAAGGTTTGAAGAAGAATAAAAGGATAAGAAAAAAGGCTAGCTATGGCAGATGTGATGGTTGACGCAACTGACTTTTAACCTTCATTTGTTGTCCCCGAGCAACCACAATAACAATTTCCCTCTCTGGCCACCATTGTAGCCCCCTATCGCAACCCTTCAATTCTGTTGCCTTACCACCCATCGCCTTTGAAACCACCGCTATGCAACCCACACAGTCGTGACCCACCACCATACAACAAGAGAGAGAAAGAGAGAGAGAGAGAGAGAGATCTAATGTTAGGGTGTGAGAGGTGAAATGGGGCTGATGGCAGAGATGGGAAAGCGGGCGGCGGCGACTGCTGGTAGTGCTAGTGATTAGGGTTTGGGAGGGTAGTTTAGTATTATTTAAAAAATAAAGGTGTGTAGTGAGATAAAATCAACCTTTTAATTTAGGTGTGGTGTGAACTGAGTAAATAGGAGAATATAGTGTGAACTGAGAGGTTTAATAGTGTGTAAATAGAATTACCCAGAACTAATGGGTTTAAAATATTAGGATGGGATTGATGCTAATACGCGTCTTGAAAATACAACTTTAAGATAATTAACAGTTTATCATATCCTATGTCAAATTTGACACAAAATTTAATAAATTGTCAAATTTTGACATATCATTACTGCTTGACAAACACCAAACTTCAATTAATGCATTTCTATATTTATAAATGCATATATATTAAAGTTGAGAAATACTTCAGTGTATAATGCCGTATATAATTTTATTGTAAATTATGTAAATTTTTATCATAAAAAGGCATAGGTTGAATACAAATTCGTGTAAGTTCATAAAAACTTAAGACTCGTTTGAATTTGTGTTTAACTTGCATATTTTTGTAAAATCATTTATATAAGTTCGTAAAAACTTACGTAATTTTGTAATAGGATTACATACAGATATATTATACACGGAAATTTTTTTCATTAAGGATGTTAATCCTAAAAAAAATCGACATCAGTTTTTGTTGATGCACCTGTCAGCAAATCTCAGTGATAGAATGAACATTGGGCTTGAAAAATAGAATTGTCGTACAAACAAAAAGGATTTAAAACAAGAACTAATGGGGATTAAAATATTAGGTGATGCACCTGTCAGCAAATCTCAGTGATGGCATGAACATTATGTTTGAAAAATAGAATTGTCGTACAAACAAAAAGGATTTAAAACAAGAACTAATGGGTTTAAAATATTAGGATGAAACTCATCCAAATACGCGTCTTCGAACTTTTAAATAATTAACACTTATTTGATGAAATTCGTCAAACACAACTCTCTTTCATTCTCTCTGTCACTCAAAAATCACACCCAATCTATTCAATCATAATAATTGTTTTGTTTACATTTTGAGTAATAGACAAGAAAAATCATCATTTGGGAGGATTCTAACAATAAAAACATGTGTATTTTTCAACTTCAATATAAACTGCGATTTGAACATTTTTCATTCTCTTTTTGAATTTTGTTGACCACACATAATTTGCTTGCCAAAATTTTCTTTTCTTCTCTAGAAAAATGATATGGAGAGGTCTACTCCTTAGATCCACCGACACTAGTAACCTACGTAGTTAGGTGAAGTCTCTTTTTTTAGGTTTTTGGTTTTTTAAGAAATGCCAAGGTTTTTATTTTCCTTTTTAAGAAGTACCAACTAAAATTCTAAACCTGTGCCAAAAAATTTTCTTTCTTTTTTTCTTTCTTTTTTTCCAAGAAATACCACGTAAAATTTTTTCTTTTCCAAGAAATACCACGTAAAATTTTAAATATGCGTAGATAAGTGATTTTGGATTTGTAAGAAAATAAGCCATCGTTATTCTCTCTTTGTCTCATTGTTCTCTCAACTCTCACTTCGTTAGGCTTCACTAAAAAAATCGATTTGGATAATCAACAATGGCAATGACAAGTTAGAACTCTTGGTTTCATTTTATTTTGTTCAAAGCAAATATTAAATTTGAGTTGAGCTTTTGCACTCCAAAAAAAAAAAATTGATCTAAATTTACATAATTTACGTTAGATTGACATATTTATGATCTTGAGGCGATTAGTAAGATAAATTTGAGATAAGAGACAAAATTTAAAAAGATTTTGATGAAATGATTAAAGTAATTAATATCAAATCATTTTTCTTACATAAATTTGAAATAAAATTAAATAAAAAAATAGTGAAGGGCTAGAGATACTCTAATCCATTTTCTAACTTATTTTCTATCCTCTCCATCAATACAGTCGCATAGCACACACAAATGGGTGATTTGGGAAACTAGTAAAACAATTGCTTTTTAACTTTTAACTCATTTTGAGTTACATTATTTCTCACAATTTTTACACACAAAAGGCAAAAAAGTCAACAAAAAAAAAACCAATAAAACAACTTTTAACCACTTTCCAAATCACCCAAAGCCTTCATCGCACATGGCCACAAAACCAGGATATTCAACAACACGTCGTTACTGCTTCCATCGCACACTACCGCAAAACCGCTGTATACTACATACCGTCACTGCCTCAATTGCACATTTCTGCGAACTGCAAGACTCTTATTTCTTTTTCTTTTGCAATTTTTTTTTTTTTTTTTGCTTCATTGTTATTGTTGATGATGAAAAGAAAGAGAGGGGGCAACACGGGCTTTTCTTATTTTTTAAAAATATTTCTTAGAAATTTTTAGTTTAAATTATTCAAATTTTGTAGATGATAGAGAAAAAGTAATGAGAGAGATGCGACAACGGTAACAGTGACTTAAGTTAAGGTGGGAGATGGAAGGGGATGAGAGAAGACAAAAGGGAATGTGATGGGGTGAGATAGTAGTGGTGTAACTTCGAGGTAGGAAGGGTGGCGATATTCTACAGATGGGAGATAGAGAGGAATAAACGTATTCTATTACACAAATTTAACCTATTTAATTCGAGTTAGCCTATTTTAATAAGGATAGATTGGAAATTTTTTATAAATAAGTATTTGATTAAATAATTAACAAATTTATACCGGGTGTACATAGCTGGCCTACTTTCCACATTCTGAAGAATTAAGATGGTCGGCTTCTTTCCTTAGCTGGCCACATTTTAATATTATCATTTTACTCTTATTGTTAGTGTTTTTTCTGGTAAATTTTGAGCTGAACTTATATGCATGATTTTAAGGAGTTGATAACAATTAGTGGGTGTTGAACTTGAGATCTGAAAAGAATACACGTCATGTCCCAAGTTGCACCCACTAAGCCAACCCATTGGGATTTCTTATTGTTTGAGTTTGGAGAATTTTTCTCTCTTTTCTCATACACATAATTTATAATTCCTAACATTAATTAAATTAAAGCACAACTAATCATAAATTCTTAATTATTTATTGTAATTCCTACTTTTTAAAATTAATTTTAATTTAATTATTGTTTTGATCATGACTAAATCTAAATTCTTAACTATTGTAATTCTTAACTTTTTTAATCTAATTATATTTTAGATCACAATTAATTCTAAAATTTTATTCTCTCTGTCCCAAAATATTAGTCTATTTTAAAAAATTAAGGACAAAAATAATATAATTTTTTTATTTTATCCTTTTTTAAATTCGATAGTTAATATTTTTGAAGTATAATAATTGTACTACCAAATAGTAGTTTTGGAAAGTCAATATATTTAACGTGTATCAATTGTGAGAGCTGCTATTTGCCTCCATATTTTTACTTTAGCCTTCCCACTTTTATGAACCTCACCTAGCAAAATGAAGTCTTTCCATTTTCTCTTTGAACCTCCAACTTAATAACAACTATATCCCTAACCTCCTAATTCCAAATCCAAATCCAAACCCAAACCCTAACCTTAATCCCATTCCCACCAACTCCGGCAACCACCGCCGCAACAATTGATCCATAATCTGATATCTTCCATTCATTTTATCTTTGATCATTATAAAAGGTGACATACATTCATAAATCCTAGATTCTTAATCTATAGCATATAACATGGATACATGGTAAAAAGGAAATTGAAATCAAATAAGAAATGTCCTAATGGTTTACAACTTTCCAAGACGATACTTGTTTACCACAAAATAAGTTTAAACTCCATACATGTAAAGCCCGAGGCTTAATCAAAATAATTACACAAAGAAACCCAAAAGGAATCCTTAAGCTCCGAGTTCTCACAGGCTATGTCCTTCGCGGAGGTTTATACTCAGCACCTGAAAATTGTTTTCCACATAGGGTGAGCCAAAGATCAGTAGGAATGCACAATGCATGTCATTTTCCAAAAATTTTCCGTTGTCCATCTCAAAACTATGCAATGCTAGATTATATGTCAATTCATGAAAAATAATATTATTTTATACAGAAAACAGAGCAGCAGATACAAAACACTGGGAATATCTAGGTACGTGTCTGCAAGTAGGCCATATAAGCACTACCAAAATCATTTTACCGGTACTAACCGAAAAGATTGGCACCTAACCGTGCGGGTTCTGGACTTTCACCAAAGACACACAAGCCAACATAATAAAACCACAATCACACCCCCTAACCAAATTCACTATGATATTCACCCATTTTCAATTCAACCTAATCCTCATGCAATGTCTACAACAATCAATACTATCGTCTACCAATAGCCCAAAACAAATATTTCTATTCAGTAGACAAATTCCAATCAAAATACATTTTCATCAATTCTAATAGGAGTGATAATACATGTCCAACTCCACCATCATCATCGAAGCAATCATTATTCCAATTTCACAATATCCAACATCATTTTCCATTTTCTTTTTCACAATTTCCAATATCCAAAATTAGGGCAAAACCCCCTTTTCTTTCCAAAATCAATTTTGAGAAAAGCTTTCTACCATTTCCACACAACTCATTCACAACCATATTCCAAAAACCATTTTCAAGAATAAATTTGAAAAACTCCTCTTTTGATTTCAAACCAAACCCTAGGTTTTACTAAAATCCCTCAAACATGTAACCCTTTTGAAAAGACAAATAACTAAGCTAAAAATCATAAAAAGAGTTAAAGAAATCCCTACCTCAAAGAAGAAGACCAAAGGAAACAAGAATTAGAACTCAACAGAACCAAAAACACTAACCCCTTAAATTAACATCTTTTACTCCATAGGACTAGGGTGAGGAAATGCACGGGTTGAGAGTATTTGGGGTAAAAGTTTAAGAACTAGAGAGAGATGAAGTAGATCTAGGGTTTTAGAATGTTTAGTGAGAGAAAAAGATGAAAAAGTGAGCAAAAATGTCTTCCTCTTTGACTGATATACACACAGACCACTTAAGCGAAGGAATGGTCGCTCGAGCGACAGACACAATAAATGACACTGCTCGAGCGACCAAAACCACCGCTCGAGGCACAATGGACCCCTCCTAGTAGTTTAGACCTGCAAAAGTTCACTTGAGCGCAAGAAAGGCCGCTCAAGCGAAGAATACAAAACTCTTAGTAGTTTTGTAGCTTGTAAAAGACCGCTCGAGCGCTGGAATGATCGCTCGAGCGAATAACAAGATAGAAATGAGTTGGACAACGGTTAAATACACGATTCTTGGATCCAAAAGCAATAAAGGGTTCGGGTTTAAACCAGAATCGTTATAGCTGCTGCGTTGGCACTGCCATCCATGGCCACCACCATTGATGCTAGTTTGAGTAGTTTTGGAGAAAGAGATCTGAGATGTGTACAAATTGTGAACTTTAGAAATGTGAAACTCTAACAAATTCAGTAGTTTCGAAAACCTAGTAGGAAAACAAGTTTGGACCAGGTCTGAGATTAGACACATGAGACTAGTTTTGGCATATTCTTACCTTCATTAGATAGTGGGAAGTAGTTCTATGGGGAATTTCATCGAATGATTGAAGAAGAAAGATGGTGGTTGCGGTGATGGTAAAGGTACCGCAGCGAGGGTAGACAGGGAGAAGAGAGAAGGAAAAAGGGAGGTTGGAGAAAGAGAGAGAGGTGACGATAGAAGAGAAGGAGGAGCGCTATGACCGATAGGTGAAGCGAAAGTAGAGGAGATCAATGTTATTTTCGAGGCAGTCGATGAGAATGGGCATCACCTCCTTCAGAAGTGTAGACCACCGGACTTGCTTATTACCATCATCAACGTCCAAGTTTCTGTGTTTGTCTTTGTCTTAATGATCCCAGAAGAAGAGAGAGAGAGAGAGAGAGAGAGAGAAGTGAAAGGGGGAGGATGAGGGTTTGGTTTATATATAAATGTAGGGGTAAAATAGTAATTTCACATCGGAGATAAATCGGGACGGGGACGGGGCTGGGACACTTATTCCTGTCCCCGGCTCGAAACTGATCGAGGATTGATTTTTTAATACCATCCCCGTCCCGTCAGGAGTATTTTTTGAGAAAAACCTGCTCAATTCGGGGTCGGGGGGTCGGGTCCCCATCAGGCCGGTTTTAAATTGCCATCCCTACTATCTAGATGTC
>NW_021024814.1:722355-823283 GCF_004153795.1 Camellia sinensis
GAGGATTCATCGGCGGTCGGGCCGGGGCCCGCCCGAGCCGCGGCGGGCTTTTGGCCGTCCATGGGGCCTGCGGGGCCAATTTTCACCCTATCTTTAATGTGAATGTTACATGTCAATGTGAATATTCACGATGTTCAACGGGCCGGACCGGGCCCGCCCCGGGCCGCCCATGGGCCGCGAGCGGGTTTCGCGCCGCCACAGGACGGGGGCCAATTTTACACTCCTATTTATGTGAATGTTAACATGTCAATGTGAATATTCACATTGTCAACGGGCCGGGTCGGGCCGGGCTGAGTCGGGCCCGCCCTGGGCTGCTGTCTAGTTTTATACTCTTATCAATATGAATGTTAACATGTCAATATGAACATTCACATTGTCAACAGGCCGGGCCGTGGGCGGGTTTCGGGCAGTTACGAGATGCGGGCTAATTTTACACTCCTATCAATATGAATGTTAACAAGTCATGTGAATATTCACATTGTCAACGGGCCTGGCCGGGCCCGCCCCGGGCTACGGGCGGACTTTTGGCCGCCCATGGGCCGCGGCCCAATTTTAGACTCTTATCAATGTAAATGTTAACATGTCAATGTGAATATTCACATTGTCAATGGGCCGGACCGGGCCCGCTCCGGGCCGCCCATGGGCTGCGGGCAGGTTTCACGCCGCCACGGGACGGGGGCCAATTTTACACTCCTATTAATGTGATTTTTAACATGTCAATGTGAATATTCACATTGTCAACGGGCCGGGCCCACCCTGGCTCGCGGGCGGGTTTCGGGCCACCCACGGGCCAATTTACATTCCTACAAATGTGAATTTTAAAATATGAATGTTCACATCATTAAATTGCTAATCGTTAAAAAAATATTTATAAGGATATCAAAATTAAATATAAGGGCATAAGTGTCCAAGAAAATAGTATAAATCAAGAAAATGGACTTTATGGAATAAAACTATACATACATGGGACTAAATGGGTTAAAAAATTCCTTCATGGACTTCTTAGGTTAAAACACTTCTAAATTGGACTTATCAATAAAAATCCCTTTAATTAACATCTTAATCTAACTTTTGGTTTGAAGATGGAAATAAAATTTTCTTTTTGTTAAATTAGATTCATTTTTTTTTTTTAATTAGGCCCACTCTAAAAATTAGTGTGTGATACAACTTATTTCTACCCAATTCTCTTACTCACTTGGTTATAGCACTACAAAGGAACCAACCAATATGAGCTCAATTCGTTTAAATTTATTGAATTTAACTCATTTATTAAATTAATTAGTTGGAACCAAATATTTAATTCCGTTTAGTTATTAAGCCAAACTCAACTAGTTTGGCTAGAATGGGTTTGTCAACATAATTATATATAAATTAATTACTAGTTTCAAGGGATTTTTTTATTCACCTCCTGGAAAATATTTTGTATTAGATTAAATACAAACAATGTAGTACAAGTGCAGGTCCTCCAACACGAAAGTAATTTTGGACAAAAATGTCCTCACTGTTATGTTCACTTTTTACATTTAAAATTATTTACAATTTTCAAATTTTATTAACTTCTGATTTGCATATTCGTTTGTTTATAAAATTTGTATTTTTGAAATCTTTTCATTAAGATTTATCAAACAAGATCTGTGAACAATATGAAATTTGAAAAAACATCATGAAATTTTATTGTGTTCATTGTTTCGTCATAGTAAAATTTCAATAGAGAAATTTCAATTTTTGCACACTAATTTAAGGACCAATTCAAAAAATTAGGTTCCTAATTCCAAATTTAGTATTAGTAAATTCAAATTGGGACTCTAAAATGGGGGTGCCTCTATTTACACACTACATTTTGTTTCAAGGCACACCATTAATTGGTTATTTTTTATTACAATAATGACCTTACATAAAATGACCGAAATAACTACAAAAGAATATCAATACACCCTTCACACACCACCACTCTTCGCCGTCTGATTCTACATCTGGCCACCGTCATCGAAACTCGGCCACCATTGCAAACCCCACAACCTCCCTACCTCGCCGGCTACCCCTTTCCCCTATGCAAACCCTTCTCTCTCCCTCCATCAACAAACAACCCAGTCTCCTACTTAGGCAATGGCTCGTTTTTCTTCATCACAAAGAGAGAGAGAGAGAGAGAGAGAGAGAGAGAGAGAGAATGAATCCTAGGGTTTTCAAATCTAGATTTAGGGCTTGCAGGAGTTCAATCGTGCAAACCAGGTTCAAAGCTTCGATCTAGGATTTCAAGCTCTGATTTGAAGCTTTGCCGCTGCAGTTGTCTTCAGCGAGAAGCTCCTCTCTAATGGGTTGGGGAAGATCTTTGTAGATGGAGGGTTATGGTGGTGAAAGTAGGTTTGGTACTTTTTAGAGAGAGAAGAAGAAGTAGGATATGAGATAGGATGGGATAAGAGGTTGTAGTGGCAATGGTGGGAAGGTGGTTAAGCCAGTGGTGGAGGGAAGAAGGAGATGGAAAAGGGTTTGGGAGTGTGGTTGGAAATGGTAAGGCAAGGAGAGTGATGGATGGAGGAGTGAGGAAGAGATTCACCAGAGAAGAAGGAAGGAAAGGTGATAGCCTGCGATGAGTTGCAGCGGCTAGGGTTAGGGTTAGGATTGGTGGGGTGGTTGAAGAAAATGAGGATATTTTAGGTATATCTGAAAATGGATGGTGTGTATTGAGCAAAAATAATAAAGTTAAAACTGTGTTTGGTGTGCATTAAGTAAGTGATGTGCCTTAAGACCAAATGTGATCTGTAAATAGAGACCCCCCTAAAATGGCTCTGTTTTTTCTTTTTAAACATTGAAATAAAACACAGTGAAGCTTTACTGCCCAACATTTGTGAAGTTTCTATTTAAGCTCTAGGAATTATAAAGTTGAGATTTTAAGACTAAAAATTTTAAATTGGGAAAATTATGCAAATAGTCCTTGTACTTTACATGATGTATCAATTTGGTCCATGTAGTTTCAATTTGCTCGATTTTACCTCTTAATTTAACGGATTGTGTCATTTTAAGCCAATAAATAACGGTTATTAAGCTAATTTAACGGAAAGTCAAACAATGTGTCAATTTGGTCCCTGTATTTTCCATAATGTGTCAATTTAGTCCCTGTCAAAATCGAGAAAATTGAAACTACAGGGACCAAATTGACACATTATTTGACCTTCCATTAAATTAATTTAACAACCGTTATTTATTGGACTAAAATGACACAATCCGCTAAATTAAGGGAAAAAATCGAGTAAATTGAAACTACATGGACCGAATTGACACATCATGTAAAGTATAAAGACTATTTGCATAATTTACCCTTTTAAATTTAGAACTCCAAAAAAAAGTCAGAGAAATTTCACATGATTTTGGTCAAAGAAATTTTCTTGACTGTTATTTTAAATCAGTAAAATCTTACCAACTATATTTCATTGATTTTACTCAAAGAAATTTCACTAAGTACGACAAATGGTAAAGAGAAAGAGAGAGAGTAGACTAAGGAAAAAATATACAAAACAAACAACAATCAAATTTATGTCAACTTATAACATACAAATCAACAAATAGATAAATAAAAAAACAATAGAGAATCAGAAAGGACATTGAAGTAGTGAGGTGCTTCAGAAAAAGAGATAGAACAGGTACTTGATGGATTGATAATGATAAGGATTGTTTTGAGTGAATAAAGCATATCTAACACTAGAAGATGGTGGAGAGTGAGAGATTGGTGGTGTTAGCCCCATGGTTATTCATCTTTAAAATTCTATTGATTTTGATCATGAACAAATATTTTGAACTTAATTTGTTATTTAAAAGTTTTCAAAATAAAATTTGTGTTTCATGATTGTAGAAGTTATATGATTCTAAAGTATTATTTTTCAATCATTTTTGTGCCCTCAAAACATGAGCATCAAAACTTGGGTGCTAAAGTTTGGTTTTCAAGGGTGAGCAACATTTCTTCTCTTTTAAGCTTATTTTTGTATTCTTTCTAAGCCATACAAGCTTGCATATTTGGGTTCCGACCCTAACTGAAAATAGCATTTTTTTGAGCTCTTTTTCATGTTGTTTAAGGGCCTCTTACTGTTTGAAGCTTCCTTTTTACACTTGCTTCTTTACCTCTCTTGTATGCCTATTTCTTGTGTAGTATTTTTGGCCTACGTGTAAACTGTTTTGAGCTCTGTCATAAACTTTCAAGTGGCTTATTTTAATCCCTTCTTCAACATTTTTGAAGGGCTTATCACTATTTGACGCTTCCATTTGCCACTTGCCTTTATATCCCTCTTTTGGCCTTATTTTTGCATGATTTGCTAGCCCCTTGTGCTTATTTTTTTAGGCTTTGGTCCAAACTTTAAATGGCATTATTTTGACCCCCTCTTCATGTTTTATCAAGGGAATTTTTCTGTTTGAGGCTTCCCTTTTACACTTTGTGTTTAAGCCTCTTTTTAGGCCTTATTTTGCATAATATTTTAGGCTTGCTTATGCACTGTTTTGGGTTTGATCATAAACTGTAAAATGCCATGTTTTGGGTCCTTATTCAACATTGTTGACGGGCCCTTTCTTGTTTGGGGTCAAAAACTGTGACTTGCTTCTTTATCTCACATTTAGGGCCATTTTTGCATGCTAGCTTAGCCCCATTTGTGTTCATTGTTTGGCCTTGCTTAAAACTGTAAACATGCTTTTTTTGGGGCTGCCTTGAATCTTTCTTCACATTTCATGATCAAATAGTGCATGTTTTATATAGCTATAGGCCATTGCGCATGCCTAGTTTTGAGTTTCGGGGTTCGTCTCATGCATCGGGTACCATATCGCCATGATTCAGGGCTGTTTTGCATCATGTTTTGCTACTGAAATTTGCATGCTAGTATGCCATATTCCATGCCTTGCCTTGTCTTGTTAGAGTGGCATTCGTGCCTTAGGTTCGGTCCTCGGTTTGCGTGCATATGTGCACGCATTCCGAGTTATCTCATTTTCATCTCATGGCCTCTTATGTGAGTGTGGCTGAGGTCCGCTCATGTTGGTGTAAGCCCATATTGCATTGTGTATGCCATTTTATTTCATAGCATTGCATATGCTAGGTTGTATGTTAGAGCATTGTGTATGCCATGTTACCTCGTGCATCGTGTATGCCATTTCATAGCATTGTGTATGTTAGGTTGTATCTTAGTTGCATTTCATGCATATCATGCATATTGCATCTGTGCTTGGATAAGAATTAGCCCAGGCACGGGAAACGAGGTACGTTTCGTACTCCGAGTGACGGAACGTGTCTCAATTCCCAGTCGCCGACACTCCGGATTATCCATGATGGAGTCTAGGTTTGCTGTGTTATATGTGCATTCATTTTCATATTGAGTTGTACAATTCGACTCCTCAGCCATCATGCATCGAGATGCGTGATTGGTGGCACGAGGATCGAGGCATGCATACATTTGTGTGAAAATACTTGCCATGCCCTTTCCTACTCTCTGTTGCACAGCAAATCAAGAATCAGTAGTCTTCCGGGGCTTGGCGCGCTTTCCAAAAAATATTGCAAAACAGAGGCTAATTGGGGCATCACAGTGGATTTCCGTGCAAAGGCAACCCGGACATGCATCATTCATCACTTGAAGAAGAGTCAAGGTAGTCCCTGGCTTGCATGCCAGTTTACAGCTTTCTTAATTAATTTGGTAATTAATTAGGATTTTTTTTACAGATTTGGACTGTATTATTTATTCGGACTGTATTTATTCGGGATTGTACTTATTTATTCGGACCCTCTATACGAGGGCACAACTGTAATAAGTGTGGCGTGTGTGTGATGTATGTCTTCCAGCCCCACGTCTTTCTCCTTTTATTTACCTGCTTATGATGGTTAGATTAGGGCACGTTTCAATTAGCATACAATATGATAGCATTGTTTGCATTCATTCATCCTGTTTTGCATGCACCGGGCTCGGCGCATCATACTAACTGCATTTATATTTCAATTCCAAGTTGAATACATGTTAGCTGTAGCATTTCATATGCCATGTCTAGAATAGCCGAGCCCTGCTATAGTTGCATTTTTGCATGTGTTGCATTAGGCATTTCCGTATAATTAGGATCATGCATGGATTTCTAATTAGCTTCTGTTTTGGCTTGGAGTACTCGGTAAGTTTTATGCTTTAGCATCCTTGCATGCATGTGAGTGACTGCCATGAAAAGCATGCTTACCATGAGGCTTATATGCTTATGTGATATAACTGCCTGAATGCCTGTGGGTGAAGGTTGGGTTATTTGGATTGGAACAATTCATCAAATGTGTGTTTTAAGCCCACTAGATAGTGGCAAAATCATGTTTTTCTAAGCCCACCCGAGGGTGGCAAATCCACGTCTTAGCCTACTTGCGGGTAGCACCATCAAACCACTTTAAAAAACAAACATGAAATGTTTTGTTCCAATTCAGACGATCCAGTCTATACTTGTATGCTGTGCGCATCACATAGTAAATCTAGGTTAATAACCAGAATAAGAACGCACAATGTTTTCAAAACTTGATATCATGGTTAGTCGAGGCTGATCTTTGATCGGGCGAGCAGGGGTGCTCACGAAGTGACCTTCCCCAATCGTACCCAAGTTCCCGAGCCGAGGCAACTTTGGTGATGACGGACACGTGGCCTTAGGCAAACGAGTCGGGGTTTCCTAAATTTCCCCAAAATAAAATATTTAGGTGGCGACTCTGTATCTGGCAAAGCAGTCCATGTTTGGCACTTCTTTCAAAATCTGTTTTCTCAAAACGATTTGCCGAATTTGGACTCTTTGGTTCAGATTATGAACCGTGACAATTTTAGAGTCCTGAGCTGTAGTGACCCCAAATGAACGGAACGAGAGCTCGTCCCTCTCGGGGCGTTCGGGGACGTCTACGGTGTGTGAATGTTAACATGATAGCATGCTTGCCATGAGACTAATTGCTTATGTGATATAACTGCCTGAATGCCTGTGGGTGAAGGTTGAATTACTTGAATTGAAACGATTCATTGAAATCCGTGTTTTAGCCTACTTGCGAGTAGCAAACTTCAAACCATTTTCAAACAAACGGATATGCGATACTTTGTTCCAAATTAGACGATCTAGTTTATACTTGTGTGTTGTGCGCATCACGTAGTAAGATTAGCTAATTAATCGGAATAAGAACGCATGTGTTTTCAAAATCTAGATATCACGCTTAGTACTGGCCGATCTTTGATCGGGTGAGCAGGGGGTGCTCATAGATGACCTTCCCCTCTCGTACCCAAGTTCCCGAGCCGAGGCAACTTTGGTGATGACGGACACGTGGCCTTAGGCACGAGTCAGGGTTTCTTAAATTTTCTTAAAAATATTTAGGTGGCGACTCTGTATCTGGCAAAGCAGTCCATGTTTGGCACTTCTTTCTTAAAAATTAGTTTTCCAAAACGATTTGCCGAATTTGGACTCTTTAGTGATTTGTCGGTCTCGCATTGCACTTTGCAGGATTAGATTCAAAACCGTGACATTTGAGTCCGAACTGTAGCAGCAAAGCCCAAGGGCGCGTCTACAGTTTTTGGTGACTCCGCTGGGGAGTTAGAGAACTTGACTCAAACTCATAATATCTTGTTTTGATTACACTTATGTGTCTCTTTGCATTGCATGTGCATTGGTGCGCCTAGGACACCGTGTTTGCCGTATGCTATTCCTGAATGGTTTGCCGGAGGCTCGCTTTGAGAAAGCGTGTCATAAGGTTGACCGGTTGTGGGCTCTGCCACGATGGGAACACAAACCCGGGTTTTTACTGGGGCACCCTTTTCGACCATTCGACCTAGTGCATATTCGAAATCTATAGTGACTATTCCAAACTAGGACAGGTTGCTACCCGATTATAGGTTGTTTGAAACCGCTGCATGCGTAGTGAAACCCCAGCTCCTGACAAAATAGTACAGGGAAACCCTACCCCAACATAGGGGTGTTTTGGCTCTAATTTGCTGGCTTTGTGCTTTTAGAGTGTGCCACCACAGGGAATGCACGTATTAGTTTGCAAGTCTAAGTATCAGGCCTGCGGGCATTAGTATTTTGAGAATCAATTATATCTGCGGGTATCAGATTCAGTTTTGGGGTAGTAATTTGGGGAACAGTGATCAGTGGTCGAATACAGTTATTCAGCTATTCTTATGTCTGTTCTAGTGAAATTGGGCTGAAATGCCGCCTGTTTTCTCTTTCAATTCAGAGATTCAGTTCAGAGAAACCAGTGTTCTCCTTCACTGAGGCAAGGCAGAAAAGGGCCAGGCAAGGCTCATTGGTTCATCAGATTCGTCAGCCACCAGTCACATCACCTCTGTTCAGTTCAGCAGACTCATGGTGACACAAAATTCAGAAGAAATTATGGTTATGGCAGCAACATTAAACCAGGGAATCACCATGCAGGGTGGGACCGATGTTGAAGTGCAACACCCACCTAGGTCACCTGCCGCACATCCAATCTGGGAACCCCAATTCTTCCAAACCCGTGAACCCACCACTTTTGAACTAATAGGAATGATCGGCGATCTTTAGAGGTTTGTGGCTGATCTAGCCTACGGAATGTCGGCTCCACCATCAACCACGTCATATGCCGGGAATTTCATGCCGGGAAGAGCCCCCGCTATTGGAGCGGATTGTAATTGAGCTCAGCCAACCTGAAGCCATCCCAAGTTTCGGCAATGACATGTTAGCAACAACCGGGCTTCGCACTAAGGTGGCAACCCAAACCTTCGACCAAGCAGAGGTAAGTGGTAAGAACAAGGCAAAGGAAGACGCTGATCCCTATGAACAACTTCTACAGGCTGTCGAGGCTTTGAAAGCCAGGGGACTGAACAAACAGCAATTGCTCGCAGTTGCCACAAAAACTGTGGAGGATACTTTCGTTACTCAGAACGAGGGCAGTTCAAGCCATGAGGAAAATCGGGAGAAAGACCGTCGTGCCAGAGCCGTTCCTTTCAACCCTAATTCTGTATCCGGGAAAGATCAGATAACCAAGCCAGCACTTGCTGACCCCTTTGCTAATGCATCCAGCAAAAATCCACAAACCTCAAAGTATCTACCCCGAGGTCGCTGGGTTTTGCATGCCCTCTACATGCCTTTGTCTAAGGCTCTTTAAATCCTTGCTGAAAAGGGGCATCTCAAACCCCTCAAGCCTTAACCTCTCCCTAGTCGTCTTCCATCTAGTCATGACGCTACCCAGTACTGTGCGTACCATCAACAAACTGGTCATAGCATCGACAATTGCTTCAGTCTTCACCATGAAGTACAGGATTTGTTTGACAATGGGGTCATCCTCCCAATAAGCTCGGCAAACTCTATCGTCACTGGATCAGTGAACCTGGAGGATAATGTGATGTGATCAAGGGACGAACCACCTGGGGGTTGTGCTCAGTTTACTCCGAATGTGGCGTTTGGCACGCACTATTTTGATCATTTGCGAATACTAGTTTTTGTACTTTCTGACTTGGGTATTTAGTCAGTTTTTGTTGTCTTGTATATAGTCAGTCTTTTTGCACTATGTCATTTGGGTCTGTCTTGTTGTATTGAGTCAGTCCTGTTGCATAGAAGTTGGGTGATTCTGGGGGTGTTACTTCGGATATCACTATTTTGTTTTGTATTTGTCTTTTTGCTTTCTTTTGGGTCTGTTTCTGCCATGGAGCCAGTTACACCAGAAGATCTGAATGAAACAGCAATAATTTTTGCACTCTTGTGTTTGCTTCTGCCTTGCGCTAGTTGTGCCAACAGATTTTGAATGAGACGGCAATGCATTTTCACCTACTTCTTCTGTGCCTTTAAGTCATTGCATTGACTTAAGTTTTTTAAAACTTTTTGAACATTGTGACGAAAACGAAGAGAGAGGAATTCCTCGGGTTTTGTAAAATTTGATCAATTGAGAGAAAGAGAGGCATGCTTAGCCCTTAATGAATGAGATCATGTTTGTTAACACGAGTACTGAGAAGGATTCTGGCTTGACCCAAATTGGTTCTACACTGTCTTCAGCGCGAGCGATTTGTCGCTTTCTTAAAAGATTTCAAAAAATGTTTTGCGCCGTCCTGCGAAGACCTGTGTGGAATCGCTCTTGAGATTGTGCAGCTTAGGATGACTCTCAGCCTCGAGACTCGACCCCTTTTTGCTTTCAAACCTTGAACTTGGATTTCGAATGTTCAACGGTCAATCGCAATGTGAGGCCTATGTGGCTAGATTCGAAGCAGCCCTCGTACTAGGGGTCAGAAAGTCAGATCAAGAAGATCAGATGTGATCAAAGGAAGCTTGCAAAGCTGGCTAAGAAGCAGCTCTTGAACTAGGGGCCAAAATTGTCAGATGTGCTCGAAGAGTCAAAATTGGGACATTTCTCAAGTTAACGAAGACCAGCAAGAATGCCAAATCCCAGAAGGGAGGAAAGAAGAAAGTATTGCTGAAGGACAACTGAGTTCCTATCCACAACACTAGGGGATTGGTTCTACACTGTCTTCAGCGCGAGCGATTTGTTGCTTTCTTAAAAGATTTCAAAAAATGTTTTGCGCCGTCCTGCGAAGACCTGTGTGGAATCACTCTTGAGATTGTGCAGCTTAGGATCACTCTCAGCCTCGAGACTCGACCCCTTTTTGCTTTCAAACCTTGAACTTGGATTTCGAATGTTCAACGGTCAATCGCAATGTGAGGCTTGTGTGGCTAGATTCGAAGCAGCCCTCGTACTAGGGGTCAGAAAGTCATATCAAGAAGATCAGATGTGATCAAAGGAAGCTTGCAAAGCTGGCTAAGAAGCAGCTCTTGAACTAGGGGCCAAAATTGTCAGATGTGCTCGAAGAGTCAAAATTGGGACATTTCTCAAGTTAACGAAGACCGGCAAGAATGCCAAATCCTAGAAGGGAGGAATGAAGAAAGTATTGCTGAAGGACAACTGAGTTCCTATCCACAACACTAGGGGCAATTCAGCCCCCATTGGATGGACTCCTACATCGTCAACAAACAGCAGTCTTTCTCTTTGATTCAGATGACTTCAGGATCTCAAAACCATTTGACATGGACAGAGCTACACTTTTACCTTTGAGAGGCTCGCTGGGTTGAAAACCCGGAAGGGCGGCCCAGGAAAAAGTTAGAGCAAGAAAAAAAGAAAAGAAAAGAAAAAAATGGAAGTTTTAAAAATAAAGAAAAAAGAACAAAAGAAGAAATGAAAAGAATTGAAAAGAAAAGAAAAACAAAGCTCGCAAGATTGAAAACCCAGAAGGGCGGCCTTGGCAAAAGTTAGAGCGTAAAAGGTGAGGGTTATTACACGAGTGTACCTTAACCTGAACTACGTAAGGCTTGATTCCCATGTTTGGGATACGTAGGCAACTTCATTCTGAAGTCCAGCCATAAACACTTCCAAATCGATTGTGTCCATGTAAAGGTTTTGATCATCTTTGTCTTCGCTGTATCCAAGAATTCGGTTGTGATTGTCACTTTGAGGACTGATTACGGTATGCTGCGGCGCTATCCAAACAAGGGGCAACTTTCCGTTGCCATATAGTGTGCTGTAGTGCTATTCAGACAAGGGGAAACTTTCCATTGCCATACAATGTGTTGCGGTGCTGTTCAAACAAGGGAGAACTTTTCGTTGCCGTGCAGTGCTATTTAGACAAAGGGGCATTTTCCATTGTTTTGGATCTGAGGTTGTACATCTCAAGAGTAGGTTCCATGCTCATTGAGCAGTGGCCATTTGAAAAAATAGTTTTTGAAAATTTTTACTGAGGTTGACTAATTTTCTTGAAAATTATTCAATTTTTTCCAAAACTGGACCTTTTCTTGGACCCAAAAAAGGAAAATTTTCAGTGCTCATAACCTGAATTGCATGATTTTGAATCAAAAAGTCGAACAAGTATGTTAATCTAACTCTCATATTGATTAAAATTGTTTTAGTAAGAAGCCAAAACAAAAAATGGTCAAAATGATGAATTAGGGGCGTAGTTGAGTCAGGCTTCCTGTCTTTACGCCGTTGTCAACATACTTGCCAGAAAGGGCACTCTACTTGCCAGAAAAGGGCACAATGAAGCTAACAACAGAGGGCCGAAAACTCTCTCATCCTCCAAGCAGCGAGGTATCAAGCTAAGTGCGAAGCACGAACTCGAATGGAGTAGGATATTTCACTCCCTCATCAGGACATATTTGATCACGTCCAAACTCCCCAGCAGAGCATCGTCAACCGATGTCAGCTGCGGATTTGTTGTACACCTAGTTATAGCACAACCCCACTGTGAGAAAGTTCACTGTCGTGAGCAGAGGAAGAAGAGCCTAGCGGAATGCTAGGGGCATGAGCCCGTAACTTCCTGTTCATCTATCAACTACCCAGGGGAGGGATGAAAAATGAGAGATTGAAGAATAGAGAGATGTGCAATGAGAGAAAAAGTGAGAAAAGGGCTTTTTAAGAAAAAAAATAGAGCCTGAGGGCCGAGTGATGTGAGAATCACAAATAAGAAAGGGTAGGAACCAATACCCGAAGAAACTAGCTCCTCGCGAACTGAGAAGTCTCTCGCCTTTGTAATACGTCTGAGTGTCGTGCTTGTTGTGTTGTTTGTCTCGATTCTTGTTTTGAGTCGTTTTGAGTGTTACTCGATGTGTTTAGGTTGTTTACCTTTTGTTTTTGTTTGTTGAATCGTGTTGACTGTGGTCAGTTGTAGGCTCAATACCCGGTTGAGAACCCTTTTCTCATTTCAATTTCAAAAATAAATCGTTTTGTGCTCAGAATGCTGTGCCATTCTCCATATTTGTACAAAACAGGATTTGTGTCACGCCCCAAACCCGCCCCTAGAAGTTTGGGCATGACCATTTCAAAAAAACGGACACTTAACTTGTTATATATAACATATGGGGCCTGAGTGGAAGCATAAATTTTATATAATAACATGCAAGGAAAGAGCTACATCCATTGAGCGACCACTATCATGCCAGGATCACAAATAGACAGATAATAATAGTTACATACACATATACAACCCCGCCCGTGTTTGGGCGTATAATAAAAAAAAACATTAGAAGTTACAACATATTATAGACAATCAGAATCTAAGCCAAAACTTCACCAAACGGGTAGGCTTCACCCAAATGCTTGGACACACAGAGGCTAACAAGGAAGACGAGCATTAAAAGTTGAGGCTGACCTCCAAATGCAGGACCTACGGAATCAGACAAAATACATAGTGAGAGAGTGCGGATAAGTGAAAGGAGGAGAAGGAGGAAAACATTTTATGCTCCTAAAAGACTACATAGTGGGAGATACGGATGTCGTTGATGGGAGGATCCCAACAGCGAAAGCCTTTATGTTCAATCCTATAGCCAAGAAAGCAGCAAAGACGAGAACGAGGTTCAAGCTTGGTGTGTTCATGGGATTGAAGCAGAACAAAGCAGGCAGAGCCAAAAACCCGAAGATTAATGTATGGAGGGGGAGTGCCATGTAGACGTTCAAATGGAGTTTGATGATGGATAATAGGGGTAAGAACACAATTGATAGTGTATATAGCAGTAAGGGCAGCCTCCCTCCAAAATTTTTCAGGGCAGGAAGAAGAGAGAAGGAGAGCACGAGTAGTGTCAAGAATATGCCGATGTTTCCGTTCAGCACGTCCATTCCAATAAATAGTTAAACATGCTTGACTCGTCTCGCCCGGAAACTTCCTCATAAGTTCATATATTTCACAAATAGATTCATATTTCACAAATGGCTCTCGGCCTTATAAATCATACAGAAGCACATAGTTCCTTCCAATTATTCACATGAGGTAACATAGTTACGTTACGTTCAACAGAGTGCTAATAGCAACTATTACTAGATTGAACTTCATAATGCAGTCACATCCCATTTGTTTGTCATGAATTACTACCTCTAGTTCACAGATAACAGAATGTTATTACATATTAAACGAGTCCAGAGATATGCAAATACCATAATCTCGTAATACACTTAAATTCCCCTTGTTCGTTATAAATCCATACAACTGACTTACAGATAACAGTGTGTTAGTATCCATTATCAATAATAAACAGAACGTAGTACCCAGTAATGCTCTTAGATTTTCCCATGGTTTCTCATAAGGTGACATAATTGTCCCACAATAATAGAACAACACTATTAACAATAAACAGAAGGTAAATGCTCCATTACATTAATAAGAGTGGAGCCATTCACATCATAACGTGGGTCACATAATCGTGTTATTGACATTCAATTCTTTCTCCGGATTGAGTCATTCAGAGGTTCATCTGATATTTAACATAATTTCATAATGGTTATTAACGTACAAAACAACCTGTAGTCTTATCCAATTATTCGTTTTGATGATCCACTTTAGGTAGATATCTGTATCATGTTAGTGTGTGCCAAATCCTTCAATGTTTACATAAGTTCACACTAATTCTCGTTCCACATACATGTTAACTTAATTGACCACGGGAAACAAGATGTTAATAAGAATCATTATTAACGGTAAATAATGTGCATTAGAGTACTATTACTCACAGTGCTATAACGGGGTGCTCGTCCTTCTCAGGTTATGCCCTACACGTGCACACAACTTATACAGTAAGGCATCAAACACAAATTCCAGAAATACTAGAGGGTTAAGCACGTAAAACAGAGCAAACAATATTTTGCAGCATGAAGTTTCAAACCTACTTCTCCAACTTAATATATATATATATATATATAAGATTACTAGTCTTACAAAACACATTATGGAATTTACACCCATTCATCTTCTACTCAAAGTAAGAAAGGATTTTTATGAACATTTCCATGTTCCCCAAAACTCCTTAAATTTCTAGTGTTTTCACCAAAAACCAAACATTTCCCCGTCCCCATATGAAATCCTATTAAATCATTCTCTTGGTTTAATAACTAAGCAAGCCTACAAATATTTAGTAAAATGATTTGGGATTAAACCCATTCTTGAAAACTTCACATTTTAGGTCACAAAAATTAATATCAACATAGTTAATATCATCCCACATAATCATCACAATTCAACATATCTCAAAAGGAATTCTTAAATTCCATTTCAACATTCCATAATCGAATTTATATCATCCACATTATCAATAAATCTTTTCCTCCAATTTCCCTTTTATTAAAACATAATTTACAATGCATTTAACAAAGTTCAATCGCAAAATTTAAACATAATTTTCAAACATAACCAAATTCCAATTAAACTTGAGCACATCTAATTCAACCTATCACTTTCATGATTCAACTATCAATTTGGGCCAAATCATGGATTATCATCAAAAATCAACCTAGGGTTTCTAAGAAATCTACAAATTTCAAATACAATTTGAAATCTTCTTAACCCATTACTTTTTATTCCAAATCTTCTCATTTATTAGGCACCCTAGATCCATAACCCATAAACCATACTCTAAACCTCATAATAGAACCCCAACATACCCCAACATACCTCAAAAATTTCGGAATTCCATTCGGTAGAAAGTGGTGATCTCCTCTTATTCTCCATCCTTGATGCAAGATTCATGGTTAATTTGTTGAGAAAAGTGGAGGAAATCAAGGTTTTGGGAGCTAGGGTTTCGGACATGGAAGAGGGAAGAAGAAGAGAGGAAAAGAAAATCTAAGAAATGACTCAAAAATCAAGTTTTTGAGCTGCTGCCCCGCACATCACCGCACGTGCGCCGCATTTCCCGCACGTGCGGTTCTGCTTCCAGCACAGATATGAAAACTTCAAACAGGCGTAACTCTCTCATCCGGACTCCGTTTTAGGTCATTCTTGTGCCCAAATTGAAGCCCCAAAAATAAGCTTTCCAATGGTTCTAACCTCACATCCAAATTCCAAGTGTGGAACAAGAAAAGGGCAAAAGAGTGACGGTTGGTCGTAAACGAATTATTCAAATTAAAATTTTTGATCCAATCTTACTTTACCATCATATTACCACCACAATCAATAGCCCAAAATATTCAAATTAAAGTTTTTGATCTAATCTTACTTTACCATCATATTACCACCACAATCAATAGCCCAAAATAAAATAGGGAGGTTCCAAATACACTAGTAAAAATGCCACAGATATAAATCACTTTTCACAGAAAGCAAGTAAATGCACAGAATAACAGATCGAAAATATACTAGAAACAGATATGAGGGTCGGGTTATTACAATTTGTTCTTCTGTAAAACCGTAGGTGTAGACGCGCCCTTGGGCATTGCCTTCTGCAGTTCGGACTCAATTGTCACAGTTCTGAATCTAATCCCGCAAAGTGCAATGCAAGACCGATAAATCACCAAAGAGTCCAAATCTGCCAAATCGTTTTGGAAAACTGATTTTTGTAAAGAAGCGCCAAACGTGGACTGCTTTGCCAGATATAGAGTCGCCACCTAAATATTTCATTTTGGGGGAATTTAGGAAACCCTGACTCGTGCCTAAGGCCACGTGTCCGTCATCACCAAAGTTGCCTCGGCTCGGGAACTTGGGTATGATTGGGGAAGGTCATTTAATGAGCACCCCCGCTCGCCCGATCAAAGATTGGCCTGTACTAAGCATGATATCGATTTTTTGAAAACACATGCCTTCTTATTCTGGTTAATTAGCTAGAATTACTATGTGATGCGCACAACAAACAAGTATAGACTAGATCGCCTAATTTGGAACAAACCATTGCATATCCGTTTCTTTGGAAATGGTTGAAATTTGCTACTTGCAAGTAGGCAAAACACAGATTTTAATGAATTGTCCCAATTCAAGTAATCCAACCTTCACCCACAGGCATTCAGGCAGTTAATCATGTAAGGAAATAGCCTCATGGCAAGCATGCTTTCATGGCAACATTAACACACATGCAGTATGCTAAAGCATAAACACTCACAGTGTACTCCGAGCCAAAACAAAGAACTAGTTAGAAATCAATACATGATCCTAGTTCATGTTAAGATGGCTAATGCAACACATGCGAAAATGCAGCTAAAATAGGCTCGGCTATTCTAGAATGGCATATGAAATGCAACTTTGATACATGTATTCAAATAGGGATTGAAATACAATGCAGTTAGTATGATCCGCCGAGCCTGGTGCGTGCAATACAGATGAATGGATGCAAACATGCAAGCATAAGGTATGCTAAATAAAACGTGCCCTAAAACTGACCGTCGTAAATGGTTAAGTAAAAGGGAGAAAGAAATGAGGATTGGAAGACATGCATCACACACACGCACGCTTATTTACAACAATTGGCTCTCTCGAGGGAGAGACCGAATAAGAAGCTAACTAGCTAATCTAAGCTATTTAAACTAATTATTACATAATAAATTAATTAACTAATCCTAGTTAACTAATTATTACAAAACAAATTGAAATAGCTAAACGCATTAACTATTTAAAGTACAAACCAAAGCGTAAACTAGCTATCTAAGCATGGTAGCTAAGAAAAGTAATAAATCAGGAGCCTCAGAGGTAGAGGAATGCATGCATGTCCGGTCGCCTCGTTTGGAAATCCAATGCGATGCCCCGATTTGCCTCTGTTTTCATTTGTTCTCAGAAACTTGCACCAAGCTCCAGAAAGCTGAAACTTCACCTTGGGAGTCCTGTGGGAGGGTGGCCGACCACTTTTGGTCTCTAGAAACACCTGCTGACCACTTTTGATTGCTGAAAATCAAGAAAAGTGGTCGGCTAGCTACTTTTTCTGGCTGGCCGACCAGTTGTAGCTGCTGAACTGCAATTTGCTGCAACAGAGAGCAAGAAAGGGCATGGCAATGTATTTGCAAGATATGTGTGCACAACCACCCTCCCTATCATGTCATGAACTCAAGGGAGTGTAGGTTCTCGACCCTCGGGCCACCAATCGCGCATTTCAATGCATGATGGCCGAGAGGCGAAGTTGCACAATTCAATATGAAATGAATGCACAAGTAAACACATAAAACCTAAAACTCTATCATGTATGATCAAGAGCGCCGGCGACCGGGAGCGTCGGCGACCGGAATTTGAGGCACGTTTCATCACTTTAAGTATGAAACGTCCCTCATTTCCCATGTTTGGACTAACACCTATTCCAAATACAATGCAAGCAAGCACGACATACACAATGCGACTGAAGCATGCTAGTATGCAATATGACTTAAGCATGCAAACATGCAATGCAATATGAACAACTTAACAAAGCTAATGATATGAAAACGATGCTAATGCATGCATGCACAATGCAATACAATAAGGGCAACTTAGCAATATTAGGAGCATGCATACTCAATGCAAGGAACAACTTGGCATGAACAATGCAATGTAAGATGGCATACTCAATGCAATATACATGGCATAATCAATGGAATTAAACCAAAAGGGTAGAACTCAGTCATGCCCAAATCAGTGGCCATTGGTGATGAAATTAAGGCACAAAAGGCAAGGCATGCATGCACAATGCATTGGCCATCAAAGAGGCCAAAGAGCACAACTCTTAAGAGTGCTCAATGAGTGACAAATGTGCAAGTGTGACAACACTAAGTGCATCGAGCACTAGATTCCTTTCCTTTAAATTCTTGGACTTAACCTTCTTGTTGAAAGCCCTGGCAATCCGTCGTTGATAATCTTGAACATGGTACAGTGCTTTCAGCCTTCTTTCATCAAACAGCATGAGGTCTTCGAACTTTCTCTGCTGCCAATCTGCCTCAGCTATCTGACACTCAGCTAGTACCAGTAATGACGGAACCTCAGCTTCGATAGGGAGAACAACCTCCATCCCATAAACCAAGGAATACGGAGTCGCTCCAGTAGAAGTTCAAATTGAAGTCCGATAGCCCCACAGAGCAAATGGCAACATATTTGGCCAGTCCCGGTAGGTTTCCACCATTTTCTGCAGAATGTGCTTGATGTTCCTGTTGGCGGCCTCAACTACTCCGTTGGTCTACGACCGATATGTGGATGACTTATGAAAAGCCACATTGTACTTCTCCAATAAGTTAATCACCTCCTTCTTGAAGTGAGAGCCATTATCTGAAATGATCTCGTTCGGGACCCCATAGCGACAGATGATGTTGGTCCTGATGAACTTGGTGACATGCGAAGCCTTCAACACCGCATATGATTGGGCCTCAACCCACTTTGTGAAGTAGTCTATCGTTACCAAAATAAACTCATGTCCATTAGACCCTTTTGGAGTGACAGCTCCAATCACATCAATCCCCCAGACTGAAAATGGCCATGGTGAAGTCATGTTGTACAGCCTTGACAGCAGAATGTTCATGCGATTTGCATGGATCTGACATTTGTGGCATCACCGGACAAAGCAATTACAATCCTCCTCCATGGTGGACCAGTAGTAACCCTGTCTAAGGATCTTCCGGGCTAACATCACCCCGTTCATGTGTGCTCTACACTCTCCTCCATGGATGGCCTCCATCAGGTGCCTCGATGCTTCGGCATCAACACACAGCTTATGCATTCCAAGATGACCTCTTTTGTATAGTTTTCCTCCGCAGATGATGAATTGACCAGCCATTCTTCGAATTGCCTTCTTATCTTTGGCATTTGCTCTTGGTGGATACGCCTCTTTTTCCAAGAAGTTCGAAACATCGTAATACCGAGGATTCTCATCTTGTACTTCATCTATGGCAGCAAGCAGCTCGTAGGCCGGCAGAAACTTCAGTTCGATGATGATCGGACGCATCCGGACTCCGAAAGGAATGTCTATCATGGAAGATAGAGTTGCTAGTGAATCTGCGAACCTGTTGTTCTCTCTTAACAGATGAGCGAAATTTAGCTTCTCAAATCGAGGAATTATCACATCCAAGGCTTGGTGATAGATTTTCATCTTTTCTTCTTTGACTTTCCAATCTCCTTTAGCTTGAGATACAACAAGGTTCGATCCCCGATGACGTCTAACTATTTTGCCCCTAGTTCTAGGGCGGCTTCTAAACCAGCAATACATGCCTCATACTCTGCTTCGTTGTTCGATACTTTGAACTGGAGTTTGAATGCGAGAGGGATACGGGAATTGTCGGTTGTTATCAACAGCACTCCTATCCCATACCCATATTGGTTTGACGCTCTGTCAAAGTACATTGTCCAAAACTCGTCTTCGACATGCATGATGGCCTCGTCTGGGAATAGGTACTCAACTGCTTCATCCCCTTCAACTGGGTGATCGGCTAGGAATTCTGCTACCGCTCTCCCTTTCACTGACTTGCGCATCACATATTTTAGATCGAATTCAGAAAGCAGAAGCAACCAACGAGCTAGCCTACCCGTAAGTGCTGGTTTCTCGAAGAGGTATTTGATGGGATCCATCTCGAAACCAGTATTACGGAGTGAGCTAATAGGTAGTGCCGCAGCTTCCTGGTAGCCCATACCAAGGCTAGGCAAAACTTCCCCAGCGGAGTGTAGCGGGTTTTGTAACCTAGCATTTTCTTGCTCAAGTAGTAGATAGCCCTCTCTACTTTGTCCTCAGACTCTTGCGCGAGCATACAGCCCATTGTAGTTTCAGTCACTGAACGATACAGAATCAACGGTTTCCCCGGCTCAGGCGGTGACAACACGGGTGGGCTCTGTAAGTATTGCTTAATCTGTTCAAAAGCAGCTTGGCATTGGCCGTCCCATTGGAACTTCGTTCCTTTCTTTAAGAGACCAAAGAGTGGTTCACAAGTCAAGGTTAATTTAGCAATAAACCGTTTTATGAATTGCACTTTACCTAGAAAGCCTCGCACCTCCTTTTCCGTCCTTGGTGGTGGCATTTCTAAGATGGCCTTGATTTTGGAAGGGTCGACTTCGATGCCCCTCTGTGTGATCAAGAACCCTAGCATTTTCCCTGTTGTAACGCCAAATGTACACTTCTGAGGATTCAGCCGTAGCCTATACTCTCTGATCCGTTGAAAGAACTTCTGCAAGGCAGTGTAGTGGCCCTCTCTTTCCTTGGATTTGACAATCATTTCATCCACGTACACCTCAACCTCCTTGTGGATCATGTCGTGCAATATTGTGGTCGCGGCTCGTTGATACATAGCTCCAGCATTCTTCAGCCCAAACGGCATCACCCTATAACAATAGGTTCCCCACGAGGTGGTAAAAGCAATCTTCTCCTGGTCTTCGGGTGCCATCAATATATGATTGTAGCTAGAAAACCCATCCATGAACAAGAGCAACGCATGCCCTACAGTGAAGTCCATTAACTCATCGATATGCGGCAGAGGAAAGTCGTCCTTCGGACTGGCTTTGTTCAAATCCCTGAAATCCACACATACCCAAATTCTGTCATCCTTCTTCGGCACTGGAACTATGTTGGCCAACCAAGTTGGGTATTCAGATACCAGCAGGAACCCTACGTCAATTTGTTTGGTGACCACTTCTTTGATCTTGAGGGCCCAGTCAGGGCGGATCCTTCTGAGCTTCTGTTTGATAGGTCGGGCCTCTGGGTCAAGAGGGATCCGGTGCTGTACAATCTCAAGATCGATTCCAGGCATGTCTTCGTAAGACCACGCGAAAACATCTTTGAAATCTTTTAATAAAGCGACTAAGTGCTCGCACTCCTCCGAAGACAACGTGGGCCCAATCTGGACCGGCCGCGGGTCCTTCTCAGTACCAACGTTAATTTGGGTGATTTCATCAACTAAGGGTATAACAAACCTCTCCTGCTCTTGATCAAGCAAATATTGCAAAACCGGAGGAATTTCTTTCTCAATGTTTTCATCAAAATTTTGAAAATCCTGATTAATGCAATAAATTAAGGGCACAGAAAAGTAATCGAAGGCCACAGCCGCATCATTCTTATTAATCATTCCCAAGTAGCCTGCTTCCTCTGTTACAACAGACTCAAAGAAAAAAGAAAAAGACGACCTAGACAGGACTGTGGCATTCGGGTTGTCACTCCCAGGAGTACGGGACTTAGACTCAGACGAGTTGGAACCTGATTCCCACCCTACGGACTCGGTGTAATTAGATTCCGGCTCAATACTTGACCTGGTGTTGCTCGACAAGAATCCTTCCTCGTACTGCCAGACGAGGGAAGGTGCGATGGACGCATCTAAGACATTTGAAAATGGGCTTGCAGTCGTTTCATTCCCAATCATGAACACTGAGAGGTCATTCCCCAAGCACTCATGTACGATCGGAGGATCTGAAAGTTGACATGCCAGTGCTATCCCCGTTTCAATCTCTGCTTCCTTGGAAACCTCCTCTTTACACTGTTTAGCCTCAACTAATGGGTCTGTTTGTTCCTCGGCAACGTCATCCTTGGATAATTGTAAGTCGAAGAAGATCTCAAATCCCGGCAAGCGCCGCCTCTCTGCATTCAACCATGGCTCTGGGAAGCCGCAGAACAGGAAGTCCTCCCCCTCCCGGACAAAGCGTCCGTTAAGGGTACCCCGGATTAGTTGGTGTATCAACTCAAAATGCCTTCCCATCTGCTTAGCTCTGGCCCTTTCGGCTATTTCTTTGCCTTTCCTTACCCAGTCCTCCTTGGTAGGTAGATAACTTAGACCAAAGGTTTGTGGGTTATATGGTGCTTCGGCTGATGTTGCAGCGCCTTTCCGGCCACTGCGCCCTAATCCCATCCCGGGGATGTGCTGTAACTTGTTTATGAGATACACTGATTATGTGCTGACATAGAGCCCCTCATCAATAGCTAGAATGTTCTGTACAACCCGGGCCTCGGCTAGGGTGAACCCTAACAAGAACACATCCTCGGCGTCATGTTCAATCTCCAGTACTGGCGTAGACACCTTTGGCGGCGGATGGATTGACGAATTCCCAAAAACAATGGCCACCCTTCTCGTGGGGGTATTTCAACATTTGATGGAGGGTGGAAGAGACTACCTTCACCTGGTGCAGCCACGGCCGCCCCAAGAGTAGATTAAAGGTTGCGGGAACGTCCAAGACATGAAAGTCAATATCATGCTGTCCTGGACCAATCTTAGTCTGAATCTGCACAGTCCCCATCACTTCTCTGCTAGTATTGTCATATGCCCGAATCACCTGGGCAGTAGGTACAAAGTCCGCGGGTTTTAACCTGATTGCATATGTTGTCCTCGACGGGCACACGTTAATGGTGGATCCTGTGTCAACAAGAACCACCGGTATCCACTTGTCTCTACATTCCACAGAGATGTAGAGTGGTTTGTTATGGTTTGCGCCCTCGGGCGGTAGTTCCTTATCAGTAAAGGTTAACGTCGGGGAAGTTCCTCCCGGAAAAACCAACCCTACCAGCTGTTCAGGCGTGGTGTTGATCAAAAGTTTATCCATGTCCATTGCAGAGAGGACAACTTGTCTATGAACCCTTGAAGCCATAAGCAGTCCCGAGATGGAGATGTCTGCTTGTATCTTTTTAAGCTGTTTCAGCAAAGCCTCCTCTTCGAGTAGTTTTTCTTTCTGTTTCTCTGCCTCCCTGTCCTTTCCGGATGCATTTGGTTGATCTAGGTGTGGGGGCTTGAAATACCGCCCGCTCCTGGTCATGTGGTCCACCTTTCCAAGATACCAGGTATCATCTAGTTGGTTGTTCCCCCAATCTTCGTCTGTGTAGGTGAGGCATAGGTTGTCGTCCTCCCACCACATTCGGTCGGCCATCAACAAGCAACTATCTGGTTCTATTACAACTGTCGTTGTGCCCACAACATATTCTGTTCCCATACTCACAGCACATTTAGTCCCCACAGGGGCTTTGGTCTTTCTAACTGTCTCCAGATCTTCGATCTTCTCTTGCTCAAACTGTTTCAGTTCAGCCTGCTGCTCAGCATCCTCTGTACTCAAACTGTTTTGACCCTGAGCAAAATTCGTAACATCTGTGCTCCCCAGCTGTTGCTCCTGATTCCCAGCCATCCTGGCCACTATTGATGTCTCTGTTTCTGGCTGTCCCTACTCTAACTGAGGTTGTTCAACAACATCAGGCTCGTCGCTGAGCCATCCCGTAGCTTCTACTGATCCTTCCAGATTGAACCAGTTGATAGTCACGTCTCCCGAATCCTATTCTTCAAAAAATTACAGATTCGCAATGTCCTCTTCAAGTTCTGCTAGGTCATCTAGCCCTTGATTAAGTCCGTCCTCTTGAACTACACAGATCTCTGCCCCAACTAGCAATTCCACCGTTGGCTTAGACTGATCCGTTGGTGTGATATAACCGCTCGGGTTGTACTCAAAACACATAGACCCCTCAGGTTCTGAATCCTCATTCTTCTCTGTTCCCAAAGTGATCCTTGTTCTATCTTCGGTGACCACCACCACTAACTCAGGTTGGGTTTGGAAAGTGCTCATCATGCACAAATCCGTACGTTCTGGAATGAACACCTCTGGCTTGGGTTGGTGAGAATGGGTGATACATATGCTAGGGTCGTATGACACAACCCCAGTTTGGGTTAGGTTAATGCATTTGGGAGGTGGAGCTTGGTTATGTGGCGGGAGCGGGTTGGTTGTGACATTTGGTTTCTCCGGAGGCGCGATCACCTTATTGTCAACGAGATCTTGGATATCGTGACGCAGTCTAAAGTACTGGTCGGTGTCGTGACCATGCTGTTGGTGATAGGCACAGTACTTAGCTAGGTTATGGGAGGGAAGAAGTGTATTTGGCAATGGCCGCAGCTTTAGGGGCTTCAAGTGCCCTTTCTTGATCAAAACCCCCAAAGCTTTGGACAGGGGCATATATAGTGGGGTGAAGGTTCTTTGGCCTCTGGGCGCATATCTAGTTTGTTGTGAGCTACTACCGGATGCACCGGTGAATGGGGTAGCTGTGAGGGTTTTGGGAAGGGTGGTGGTGGCCATTCCGACGTTTGAAGTCCTGCCAGCTGCAGCACTACTTGTGCCTGAGTTTGTGCCACGGTTGAATGCCCTCTTGGGCTGCTCTCTCTCATTATCAATGAGGCCTTGTTTCATGGCATCCTCTATTTACACCCCAATCTCATGTAGGTCTGCAAAGGTGGGGAGGGGGAGAACTATCATCTTTTGCATGAGCTTGGGCTGGAGGTTGCCCACAACCATTCGAATTTGATCCTTGTCCACGGGCCTGATGGTCATCATTGAGGTTTTAGCCCTCCAACGGGTCACAAAATCGGAGAAGCTCTCCTTCAGTTCTTGCCTGGTGGTCTCGAGATCACGGGTTGTGACCTCAATCTGAGTGTTATAAGAGTATTGAGCTATGAAGGCCTAAACCATCTCCTCCCAACTCCTCTTAATAGAGTCTTCCCACTTTGCGTACCAAATAGTCGCTACACCCGACAGGGTTCGGCCAAACAAAGAAAGCTTCTGTAATCTGGAAAGACCCATCGGCCTAAGGATATCTGAAAACAACCGCAGGTGCACCATGGGATCTCCAGACCCATCGAAGAAGTCAATATGTGGCATTTTAAATCGGTCCGGTAGCATCACAGCCGAGTCGGTATACCTATCCTCTATATCTGGAATGGATTTCACACCTTCAGACTTCTTGAAAAGCTTTTCTAGCTTGCTTACTTTTAATGCCGTTGGATCCACCTCAAACTCAAACGGTGAATCCACTAGGTTGGTGGGTGTTTTAGATGGCTACGGTAGGATTGGCGACGGAGCTGGCCCTGTGGGGATGTCCGTATTTTCCTGGACATTTGGCGTCTCCCCAAGTATTGGAACTCTGGGTGGGAGAGGAGGTGTGTGTGAAGCAGATGCTTCGGTTTGCTGTTGTAGCCTGGCAATTAACTCTGCCTGTTAGGCCATGACCTCGGCCTGTTGCTTGGCAAATTCTGCTTGACGGGCAACGTCTTGTTGCATGGTTTGCATACTCTCTTGAAGGTGACGCGTCATCTCTTCGATTCTTGCCATATTATACAGGTCTATCTGAATAACCGGTATATGTTCCCTCTCCGCGGGAGAACCAGAACTCTGATTCCTACTATGCTTAGGTGGGGTAGACAAAGCCCTCTGAACTGACTGCTGAACTGATATCCTCTGCCTAACTGCCCTTCGTCTAGTAACCGGGGGTAATGAGTAGTACACTGGTTGTCCGTCTATCAGATCCTCAGATCGATGAAGCCTACAGCCTCTAACCCAAAGTGCTTGAGAAATAACTGCCTGGTTAGATGCAATTGTGCTAAACTACCTTGAAAAAAGATAAATAAAGCATAATAAATAAATAAACGACTAGAAAAACAGACAGCATAACGGCTTTAAATAAATACAACACACAATTAATATTTGTGAGTTGAAGCACACTGTTCTCAAACACTGATCCCTGTTGCCCAAATAGCTGCCCCAAAACTGAATATGATACCCACAGATATAACTGATTCTCAAATACTGATGCCCTCAGGCCTGATACTCAGACTTGCAAACTGATACGTGCAACCTTGTAGAGACACACTCTGACAGCACATAGCAAGTAAATGAGATCCAAAACACCCCTATGTTGGGGTAAGGTTTCCCTGTCCTATCTTGTCAGGAGCTAAGGTTTCACTACGCACACAGTGGTTTCAAACAACCTATAATCGGGTAAGCAAACTGTCATAGTTTGGAATAGTCACTATGGATTCCAAATATGCACTAGGTCGAATGGTCGAAAAGGGTGCCCCGGTAAGAACTGGGTTTGTGTTCCAGTCGTGGCAGAGCTCGCAACCGGTCAGCCTTATGGCACGCTTTTCAAGTGAGCCTCTAACAAATCGTTCAGGAATAGCATACGGCAAACATGGTGTCCTAGGCGCACCAATGCAAATGCAATGCAAAGAGACACATAAGTGTAATCAAAACAAGATATCATGAGTTCGAGTCAAGTTCTCTAACTCCCCAGCAGAGTCGCCAGAAATTGTAGACGCGCCCTTGGGCATTGCCTTCTACAGTTCGAACTCAATTGTCACGGTTCTGAATCTAATCCCGCAAAGTGCAATGCGAGACCGATAAATCACCAAAAAGTCCAAATCCGGCAAATCATTTTGGAAAACTGATTTTTGTAAAGAAGTGCCAAACATGGACTGTTTTGCCAAATACAAAGTCGCTACCTAAATATTTTATTTTGGGGGAATTTAGGAAAACCTGACTCGTGCCTAAGGCCACGTGTCCGTCTTCACCAAAGTTGCCTCGGCTCGGGAACTTGTGTACGATTGGGGAAGGTCATTTAATGAGCACCCCCGCTCGCCCGATCAAAGATCGGTCTGTACTAAGCATGATATCGATTGTTTGAAAACACATGTGTTCTTATTCCGGTTAATTAGCTAGAATTACTATGTGATGCGTACAATAAACAAGTATAGACTAGATCGCCTAATTTGGAACAAAACATTGCATATCGGTTTGTTTGGAAATGGTTTGAAATTTGCTACTCGCAAGTAGGATAAAATGCAGATTTTAATGAATTGTCCCAGTTCAAGTAATCCAACCTTCACCTACAGGCATTCAGGCAGTTAATTATGTGAGCAAATAGCCTCATGGCAAGCATGCTTTCATGGCAATATTAACACAGATGCAGTATGCTAAAGCATAAACATTCACAGTGTACTCCGAGCCAAAACAAAGAACTAGTTAGAAATCAATGCATGATCCTAGTTCATGTTAAGATGGCTAATGCAACACATGCGAAAATGCAGCTAAAATAGGCTCGGCTATTCTAGAATGGCATATGAAATGCAACTTTGATACATGTATTCAAATAGGGATTGAAATACAATGCAGTTAGTATGATGCGCCGAGCCTGGTGCGTGCAATAAAGATGAATGGATTCAAACATGCTAGCATAGGGTATGCTAAATAAAACGTGCCCTAAAACTGACCATCGTAAATGGTTAAGTAAAAGGGAGAAAGAAATGAGGATTGGAAGACATGCATCACACACACACACGCTTATTTACAACAATTGGCTCTCTCGAGGGAGAGACCGAATAAGAAGCTAACTAGCTAATCTAAGCTAATTAAACTAATTATTACACAATAAATTAATTAACTAATCCTAGTTAACTAATTATTAAAAAACAAATTGAAATAGCTAAACGCATTAACTATTTAAAGTACAAACCAAAGCGTAAACTAGCTATCTAAGCATGGCAGCTAAGGAAAGCAGAAAATCAGGAGCCTCAGAGGTAGAGGAATGCATGCATGTCCAGTCGCCTCGTTCGGAAATCCAATGCGATACCCTGATTTGCCTCTGTTTTCATTTGTTCTCAGAAACCTACACCAAGCTCCAGAAAGCGGAAACTTCACCTTGGGAGTCTTGTGGGACGGTGGCCGACCACTTTTGGTCTCTAGAAACACCTGCTGACCACTTTTGATTGCTGAAAATCAAGAAAAGTGGTCGGCCAGCTACTTTTTCTGGCTGGCCGGCCAGTTGTAGCTGCTGAACTGCAATTTGCTGCAACAGAGAGCAAGAAAGGGCATGGCAATGTATTTGCAAGATATGTGTGCACAACCACCCTCCATATCTTGTCATGAACTCAAGGGAGTGTAGATTCTCGACCCTCGGGCCACCAATTGCGCATTTCCTAAGCAGTTTGCCGGAGGCTCGCTTTGAGAAAGCGTGCCATAAGGCTGACCGGTTGTGAGCCCTGCCACGACGGGAACACAAACCCAGGTTTTTACCGGGGCACCCTTTTCGACCATTCGACCTAGTGCATATTCAAAATCTATAGTGACTATTACAAACTAGGACAGGTTGCTACCCGATTATAGGTTGTTTGAAACCGCTGGGTGCGTAGTGAAACCCCAGCTCCTGACAAAATAGTACAGGGAAACCCTACCGCAACATAGGGGTGTTTTGGCTCTCATTTGCTGGCTATGTGCTTTTAGAGTGTGCTTCCAGGGAATGCACGTATCAGTTTGCAAGTCTGAGTATCAGGCCTGCGGGCATTAGTATTTTGAGAATCAATTATATCTGCGGGTATCAGATTCAATTTTTGGGGTAGCAATTTGGGGAACAGTGATCAGTGGTCGAATACAGTTATTCAACTATGCTTATGTCTGTTCTGGTGAAATTGGACTAAATTGCCGCCTGTTTTATCTTTCAGTTCAGAGATTCGGTTCAGAGCAACCAGTGTTCTCCTTCGCTGAGGTAAGGCAGAAAAGGGCCAGTCAAGGCTCACCGGTTCATCACATCCGTTAGCCACTAGTCACATCACCTCTGTTCAGTTCAGCAGACTCATGATGACAGAAAATTCAGAAGAAATTATGGTTATGGCAGCAGCATGAAGCCAGGGAATCACCATGCAGGGTGAGACCGATGTTGAAGTGCAACACCCACCTAGGTCACCTGCCGTACATCTAATCTGGGAACCCCAATTCTTCCAAACCCGTGAGTCCATCACTTTTGAACTAATGGGAATGATCGGCGATCTTTAGAGGTCTGTGGCTGATCTAGCCTACGGAATGTCGGCTCCACCATCAACCACGTCATATGCCGGGAATTTCATGCCGGAAGAGCCTCCGCTATTGGAGCGGATTGTAATTTGGCTCAGCCAACTTGAAGCCATCCCAAGTTCCGGCAATGACATGTTAGCAACAACCGGGCTTCGTACTGAGGTGGCAACCCAAACCTTTGACCAAGCTGAGGTAAATGGTAAGAAAAAGGCAAAGGAAGACGTTGATCCCTATGAACAACTTCTGCAGGCTGTCGAGGCTTTGAAAGCCAGGGGACTGAACAAACGGCAAGTGCTCGCAGTTGCCACAAAAACTGTGGAGGATACTTTCGTTACTCAGAACGAGGGCAGTTCAAGCCATGGGAAAAATCGGGAGAAAGATTGCCGTGCCAGAGCCGTTCCTTTCAACTCTAATTTTGTATCCGGGAAAGATCAGAAAACCAAGCCAGCACCTGCTGACCCCTTTGGTAATGCATCCAGCAAAAATCCACAAACCTCGAAGTATCTACCCCGAGGTCGCAGGGTCTTGCATGCCCTCTACATGCCTTTGTCTAAGGCTCTTTAAATCCTTGCTGAAAAGGGGCATCTCAAACTCCTTGAGCCTTGGCCTCTCCCTAGTCGTCTTCCATCTAGTCATGACGTTATCCAGTACTGTGCGTACCATCAACAAACTAGTCATAGCACCGACAATTGCTTCCGTCTTCACCACGAAGTACAGGATTTGTTTGACAACGGGGTCGTCCTCTCACAAAGCTTGGCAAAGTCTATCGTCACTGGATCAGTGAACCTGGAGGATAATGTGATGTGATTAGGGGACGAACCACCTGCGGGTTGTGCTCAGTTTACTCCGGATTTGGCGTCTGGCACGCACTATTTTGAGCATTTGTGAATACTAGTTTTTGTACTTTCTGACTTAGGTATTCAGTCAGTTTTTGTTGTCTTGTATATAGTCAGGCTTTTTGCACTATGTCATTTGGGTCTGTCTTGTTGTATCGAGTCAGTCCTGTTGCATAGAAGTTGGGTGATTCCGGGGGTGTTACATCGGATACCACTATTTTGTTTTGTAGTTGTCTCTTTGCTTTCTTTTGGGTCTGTTTCTGCCATGGAGCCAGTTACACCAGAAGATCTGAATGAAACAGCAATAATTTTCGCACTGTTGTGTTTGCTTCTACCTTGCGCTAGTTGTGCCAACAGATTTTGAATGAGACGACAGTGCATTTTCACCTACTTTTTCTGTGCCTTTAAGTCATTGCATTGACCTAAGTTTTTCAAAACTTTTTGAACATTGTGACGAAAACGAAGAGGGAGGAATTCCTCGGGTTTTGTAAAATTTGATCAATTGAGAGAAAGAGAGGCATGCTAAGCCCTTAATGAATGAGATCATTTTTGTTAACATGAGTACTGAGAAGGATCCTGGCTTGACCCAGATTGGTTCTACACTGTCTTCAGCGTGAGCGATTTGTCGCTTTCTTAAAAGATTTCAAAAAATGTTTTGCGCCGTCCTACGAAGACCTGTGTGGAATCGCTCTTGAGATTGTGCATCTTAGGATCGCTCTCAGCCTTGAGACTCGACCCCTTTTTCCTTTCAAACCTTGAACTTGGATTTCGAATGTTCAACGGTCAATCGCAATCTGAGGCCTATGTGGCCAGATTCGAAGCAGCCCTTGTACTAGGGGTCAGAAAGTCAGACCAAGAAGATCAGATGTGATCAAAGGAAGCTTGCAAAGCTGGCTAAGAAGCAGCTCTTGAACTAGGGGCCAAAAATGTCAGATGTGCTCGAAGAGTCAAAATTGGGACATTTCTCAAGTTAACGAAGACCAGCAAGAATGCCAAATCCCAGAAGGGAGGAAAGAAGAAAGTATTGCTGAAGGACAACTGAGTTCCTATCCACAACACTAGGGGCAATTTAGCCCCCATTGGATGGACTCCTTCATCATCAACAAACAGCAATCATTCTCCCTCTCGATTTGTTTCCCCTTCTCTGTATGGCCTCTCGGTTTCCATCTTTCTCTCACTCGCTGTTTACATTAGTTTTTGATTGGGTCTCACTCACGCCTCTGCTCTCTTCTCTATAGCTTTGTACAAAAATCGCCATCACCGCAAGTTCATCAGGATCATCGCATAGTCTCCCTCCCAGGTATGTTCTCCATTTCGCATCTGTTTCTCCCTCTCTCTTTATCTCCCTCTCTCTTTTGGTCTGTCTCTGTTTACACACACACACATACATACATATATATGTATACACACATAGAAATCAGAATGTGAATGCTGGAAATTAGGGCATTGTGATTGAAATTAAAATTTTGGGCAATGCTTGGGTTGAGATGTTTTCGAAATTAGGCCAATGTTATTCAATTTGGGTGTACTATTTACAGAAATGCTGAAATTAGGCCAACCATTTACCATATGCGATGATCTTATATATATAGATTTTTTTTTCACTATTTTATTTTCTAAGATGGAATTGCTCTATTTGTTCTCTTTCTTCTTCCTTTTGCATTTCTTCCCCATCTTCAGTAGCCCATCACTAACCCTATCCATACCACTTATTTTTCTAAATCTATTTCCAACCCTTTGTAGTTTTACTAAAAATGAGGTATGAGTTTGAGTAAAAAATTATAATATTTTGAGGTTTTATATTTCAATGGAAAATTTCAAATTTAAGTCCAAATTGTCAAGTTTTAAGTGGTTGTAGCTAGGAATTGGAGTGAACGATAATTTGAAAATTTTGGATAAAAGCAACTGTGTCAAGCTCTGATTGCATAGAAATTTGAGTAAAAGGGATGTATCTCCCTTGAATTGAGTCAAAATTAGAGTACAACTAAATTTTGTATAGATGTCAATAAATGAGTGGGTGGAATTTTAACTTACTCAAATTTAAGTTTTCATTCAAGATTTAAGTATGGTTTAAAATGTTTTGACTCAGAATTTTAACTAACTCAAATTTAAGTTTTCACTCATTGAAGTCAGGGTGGCTGCCATTGTGTAGCCTTTTAGGTTCACTTTAGATCTTATTTTGATAATTTGAATCATTTATTTTTTAAATTACATCAAGTACAATATATTTATATAAAATTTAGTTGACTAACGAGAAACTAAATGATAAGTTCGATTTTAAGAATAAAACTTAATACATATGTGATTTGATTAAAGAACTATTATTAATATCCGATCAATTTGATTTTTTTATATCAATGTTGTACTGATATATTCTAAAAAGAAATCAATTTGAATTATCAAAATAGGATCTAAAATGAACTCAAAAAACCGCACAACAGTTACTGTTGTGCATGTCAAGTTCTAACTCACCACTAATTGTTATTACACCTAACAACTTGCTACTCTCGGCGTAAAGCTCATCTCCAGCTCCCTTTCCACGTCAACTCTCAATCATTCATTTTGCCAGTTAAACTAATATATAATGAACGATTCGGATCATGTGTGACTGAAGAAGTGTGTGTGTGACTGTATGTGTTCGTGTATGACTGTATATATTAAAATGTGTGTGTATATATGAACTGATCTGTCTACGAGTCATGTTATTCTCTATGTAAGAGATGGTTGGGTACTAGGACACTTTTTGCTGATTTGTGTGTATGAACAATGCAAGGCTGCCAAGTTATAATGATAAATCACTCTCACATGAGCTATGCATTTATTTTTTGAAATGCATCTCTAACTGAGGATTCACCAAACAAATACGTAATGAGAGGCAAGGAGAGCGACTCATCCAAACAGCTATATTTGCAGATTTATTGGTTATAATTGTGGTATTCCACAATTTCAAAGGGCCTCCAATCAAAAATTATTTGGTGTTTTTGAAGCGTTGCTTCATACTAAAAATTCATTTAACACTTTTTTTTTTGTTTGGCTAAAAGAAAATGATTTGTAAATATATCTAATTTATAAAATATATCGAGGCTGATGTGTGAATAGTTTTCTTTTATTTTATTTTATGAATTATAGAATAATAGTAAATGAAGAAATCATAATAAACTATATAATTTTATATAAAAGTAGTATTCATAATAAAATGGTTTTGATTATTTTGATATATCATTCTATTATTGACCATATGGTTTCACCAGTACTAGTGCTCTACTAGTTGTGCTATCTAGTGGTCCAAAATTACAGGTCATTTCTTAAATTAACTTCCATAATTACGCATTGTTTTAGAACAAATCGTGTCATAAAGTTCCACCCTAAAAGAGATTTATGTAACAAGCCAAACAGTGAATGAAAAACAACATAATCTATCTCAACTTGAAATGCGTGTTCTCATTTGTTCCTCGGTTAATCTTTGTGTGAGTTGTAGGTGACAAAATGGACAAGAGTTGGATGACGATAAATAATAGGCTGACAAGTAAAGAGTATCAACAAGGGGTGAAGTCATTCCTTGATTTTTCTACGGCAAATTTAGGCGTAGAGGATGAAATTAGGTGTCCGTGTGTCGATTGCATTAATGACACAAAATATAGCAAACAAGTTGTGTGGATGCACTTGATCCGAAGAGGCATGGCATCTTCGTATATAACTTGGGTGCATCACGGGGAACATGTTCCCGTGTCTCGCCCTAGTGTATCAAATGACCAATGTGGAGGTAGTGGCGAATGTATGATAGATATCGATGATCCACCCATGGATGAATTGCCTATTATGTTGGAAGAAATTTACGTGAGTGGTCTTATGGATGATCATACGGACGAGGAACCAAATGGTTTGGAGAGGGAGGATTTGCATAAGTTCACTAGGTTATTCGAAGATGCACAATGTAAAGTTCACCCGACATGTGAAAAGTTTTCTGTGTTATCATTCGTCATTAAGATGCTTCATGTGAAGGTGTACAACAAATGGAGCAACAAGTCGTTCGATATGGTTATGCAGGTATTCAAGGATATTCTACCAGAATGTGATCCAACAGTTCCATGGACACTCTATGATGCTAAGAAGTTCTTACGTAACTTGGGTTTGGGATATGAAACAATTCATTCGTGCAAGAATGATTGTGCACTATTTTGGAAGGAGAGCGCTAATTTGGAGAAATACCCTACATGTGACGCGTGTAGATATAAGTTGAACGATGATGGTGGTAAAAAGATTCCACACAAGGTATTGTATTCCTTTCCTTTGACACCGAGGTTGAAAAGACTGTATATGTCCAAAAAAACAGTCGCAGATATGAGATGGCACAATGAGAAGCGTGTGGATGATGACATAGTAAGGCACCGGGCCGATGGGGAAGCATGGAAGGACTTTGATAAGCAGCATCCGACGTTTTCTGATGACTCTCGAAATGTAAGGCTAGGGCTGGCAATAGATGGTTTCAATCCATTTGGGAATATGAGCATATCATATAGCATGTGGCCCGTAATCTTAATGCCTTATAATCTCCCACCGTGGAAGTGCATGAAAGAGCCATATTGCATGATGTCATTGCTTATTCCCGGACGATCGGCTCCTGGAAGAGACATTGATGTTTACTTGCAACCACTAATAGAAGAATTGAAGAATTTGTGGGAGCATGGTGTGCAAACATATGATGCATCGAACGGGCAAATTTTTAGAATGCATGCGGCGGTAATGTGGACCATAAATGACTTCCCTGCGTACGGTAACATGTCAGGGTGGAGTACAAAGGGTTACTTGGCTTGCCCTAATTGTAACAATAATGCATCGTCTCAGGGATTACGAAGTAAAATAGGGTATATGGGTGCTCGTCGCCACTTGCCTGAGAACCACACTTGGCGAACAAGTAAGCTCTTCAATGGTCAAACTCGTCGCCACTTGCTTGAGAACCACACTTGGCGAACAAGTAAGCTCTTCAATGGTCAAACGGAGCATAGGTCCAAACCTTTGGACTTATTGAGGGACCAAATACTAGAGCAAATTGATTCTGGGACTTACAAGCCGTATGGAAAGCACCCACAAAATCGAAAGCATTTAAGGAATGAACATCAAAATTTGAATTGGAGCAAGAGAAGCATTATGTTTGACTTGCCCTATTGGAAAACGTTGAAGCTTCGACACAACCTTGATGTCATGCATATTGAGAAGAACATATGTGACAATGTTATTGGGACACTTTTGAGCGTAGATGGAAAGAACAAGGACACAGACAAAGCACGCTTAGATTTGGAGGACATGAAAATACGTAAAGAGTTACACTTGAAGAGGCGTTCTAATGGGTCCTTTGAGAAGCCTCCCGCATTGTACACATTGTCGGTGAAAGAGAGAGAAGGCTTTTGTGATTTCTTGAAATCAATGAAGTACCCTGATGGCTATGCAGCAAATATCTCCAATTGCGTAACCGCTCAAGCTGGAAAATTATCTGGCCTCAAAAGTCATGACATTCATGTCCTTATACAATGACTTCTTCCAATTGGGATGCGTGGCTACCTTAATAAGGAAATCGGAACGACACTTTTTGAGTTGGGAAATTTCTTCAAACAATTGTGTTCAAAGACATTGAGGCGTTCAGATTTGCATAAATTGGATGAACAAATCGTACTCATACTTTGTAAGCTTGAGATGATTTTCCCGCCAGCTTTTTTCGATGTCATGGTCCACTTGGCAATTCACTTGCCTCGAGAGGCTATGCTTGGAGGCCCAGTGCAATATCGATGGATGTACCCAATTAAGAGGTATTAACTTAGCCCTCGTATTACTGTCAAATTTAAGTTAACGCTTTACTGCTGATATAAAAATTGCAGTATAACATTGTCATCGGCTTGCAAAATTAGGTTGGTTGGCCGTCTAAAAGGGTTTGTGGCCAACAAAGCTCATCTTGAGGGTTCTATTACCGAGGCTTACATTTCCAAAGAATGTACAACATTTTGTTCAATGTATTTGGATGGAGTTGAAACATTGTTTAACTGCCCAGAAAGGAATTATGACATGGGTGACCATGGCCCAGGGTTGGCGGTGTTCACTCAAACTGTACGTCCCTTTGGTCTAATGACAAGGGCGTCCGATGTGTCCGTAGCTGAACGCGAGTTGGCTCATTGGTTTGTCCTACACAATAGCACAGAAGTGGATAAACACGTAGAGTATGAATCCTTCAAACGTATTTATAATGTTTTTGTTGTAAATTGATTAGTCTTTATCTTAGTAAATAGTTTTGAATTGCATTTCTTGTAACTAGGGAGCACAAGAACTTGTTACACCAAAGAGCCGGTGCGTTCGACATCGAAAACAAACATCGGAAAGAATTTCCTAAATGGTTCAAAGATCATATAAGCTAGTATTCTCATATCCTACCATAGATCGTACATTACGTAAATGTCATGCATGCTAGTAACATGACACATGTTCTTCATGTAGATGAATGAATTGCGGAGACAAGTTTCCCCCGAAGCAACTGATGATATGTGGTCATTGGCCAATGGTCCTAGTGGCTTAGTGAACACATATTCAGGATGTATTTGTAATGGTGTCCGTTATCATACTATCGACCGTGACAACTGTCGGAAAAGTCAGAATAGTGGATTAGTCGTGGAAGGGGAGCATGAAGGGCAATTGATACACTTCTATGGACACTTATGCAGAGTGTGGGAACTGAACTATTTGTTCAGACGTCGGATTGTATTGTTCCAATGTGAATGGTTTAACAGTGGTAGTAGTAGAACTATGCGTGTAGAACCACATTTCACAACAGTTGATGTAACAAGTCAATGGTACAAAGATGACTCATTTGTATTACCAAGTCAAGTTGAACAAGTATTCTATGTTAATGACACCAAATTAGGGACCAATTGGAGAGTCGTTGAAAAGTTCCAACATCGAGGAATTTGGGATGTGCCAGAGATGGATGTCGTACAACCTGATGATGTGTTCCAACAAGAAGAAACCACCGAGGTCGTGCCTCCTATGGCTATTGATGATGATGTGGTTTTGCGTCGAGATGATATTGAATCTGAAATTATTCCCATGGAAGTTTTGCAATCTGTCAGAGGGGTAGAAGCCAAGGGTGTTACAAATGATGCCTTCATCTATGATGATGAAGATGGATTAATGAGGGAGGGTGACGACACAGACGAAGAATATGACCTACAAAGTGATTTTGATACAGATGTTGATGTCGAATCTTAATGTATATCATGCTTTAGTTCATACCATAATTTGAGGTATAGCTTGATGTTGTCCAGAATGAAGTGGGAGGTATTTTTGGTGTATCTTTGGTAGTGAAGTTTATGGTTTAACTTTGGTATCTATCTGCTGCTTACTGTGTCAAGTAGAATGTTTTCTGAGGAGGCGTGGAGTACATTGTCTGGAGCTGCTGTCAAATGGTTGGCCTACTGTAAATGTGGTGTTTTGTTGGGATGCTGTCAAATGGAAGGGTGCTGAACTGTTGCATTGTGGTATTTTGTTTTTGTCTTGCTATTGGTGATAAAAGGGTGTATTGGATCTGGTGTGTTATGATCTGATTGTGAGGGATGGGTCAGTGCACCCCTGGAATGTAATTGAATGGTGCCTTTTGGTGGAATGCATCTGATATAGGAAGCTTTGAGCTGGTCTACATTTGTTTGGCTGCAGCTATGCTGGTATGGCTGTAAAGCTGGTTTTGTTTGGTTGTTGCTTTGTTTTGCAATGGGCTTTTGTTGTGATGCTACTGTGTGGATGTTGTTGGGTTCAAGTTTGGGGCTACCTCTGCTATGTTTACGCTTTGTTGTTGGTATTTCATGATTTTGTAGATAGACTAATCAATTCTGGCTGATATCTGCTGGTAGTTGTTCTGCTAAGTGTTGTTGCAGGATCATGGGCCTTGTGCTTTTCTGGCTATTTTTTTCTATGCTATGTTTATCTGGTTTTTTTCTTTGTTTGTTATTGGTTTCTCACCAACTAGAGCTTGGAGCTTGTGTTAGCTCCAAGCTCCTCTTTATTGATGTACTCGTTCATCCTTCGTATGGTCTCATCAATAAAGAGTTTGTTTTGTCGATCAAAAAAAATATGTCGTGATATAAAACACTATAATGCATGAGTGTTTTTTTTATTTATTTTGGAACAATTGGTGCTCGTCAAACTTCTATTATTATGAAAATTCAATAGTGATAATAAGAAAATCTGGTAATCTGAAAATTCTGAAAATCTGAAATATGAAAATCTGGAAATCACTTTGGTCTGCTAATTCTGGAAATCTAAAATCTGGAAATCTGAAAATTCTGAATATTCTTATGATGGAGTTCTTATGCTAGGTTCTATTTTCTTGCAGGCTGACAGTGCATAATGCTGCTTTGAATTGTAGTGGTGTGGTTTTGGGATCACTGCCTATAAGGTTGGTTTTGTGAATTGTACACTTTACATACTTTGACTATATTTGTTTGGTAGATAATAAAAAAAAATTATGTCATTTCCATTAAGCAGTCAGTGCTTGTTTCTCCAGAATGCAACATTATATCTCTAGTTTTTGTCACTCGTAAAGTAGAACTTGCATCACTCCGTTCTCCATAATAAGAAGAAAGATCAGTTCCATGAAAATTTTGTCTTCTTTTGGGAGACTGATGATCCAGCTCAAAAGAACACACTTCTCATTTTCAAGTTTCTTCCTCTCATGATTGGTTACTTTTCCTTGGTTGTCCCATTAGGACTGTCAATTTACTGGTGAGTTTCAGCTAGCATTTTTTTTTCTAATTATCATTCACCATCTTATGTTACATTTGGTGTCCTTTTTGTATCTCTAACTGCCATTGCACATGATAATCATAGAAAAGTTCATGCATGTGGCCTGATCATACACACCAGGGTAGTATAATCAGTATTGACGGTTATATAGAGTTGCCTAAAACAGAGATACATATTTATTGAGTTATTGTTATAAAAAATAAGGTGCCACTATGTATAATATCAAAAAATGTAGCAAAACATGGAAATTTTCGTTGATAACTTGAGGGAAAGTTTACAGAGAAGTACTTCATAATTAAGGTCCAATTATTTCAATCGACATGCAAACATGATGTGTTGAGTATAAAGCATCAATTATAGGAATTGTAATTCAATAACCATTTACTAGTTGCTATTGCGGTAAACATTTGGATTACCAAAAGTTTCAATAGATTGAAAAAAAATATGTCTTAACATTTAAATTAAATTGTACATTTTTTGCAACACCTATCTATAATCTATAATCTATATTCTAGGAACTCACTAGTTGATATCTATAACCTATCTATTACTAGTAGCTCATTAGTTCATAGTTTCTATATTCTGGGAACTCATATGTACCTTTGACAAAGAGCAACCCTTCAATCTATTCCTTTTCCTTTTTTCTTTGAGCCATGATTTTCTTCTCTCACTCTCAGTATAAATAAACAGAAGACAATTCTAAAGCTTTATCTCATTGCATCAATACTAATTTACCATGCTTTGCATGCCATATTCTATTTGTCAGTTCAGTATTTTTTTTTTCAATTGAGGACTCAGCTCTCACAATGTTGGGGTTTATGAATAACAGGGCAGCAACACCTGCAGGTAAGAAGTCACCAGCTGGAAGAAAGTAGACGAAGAAAAAATTGCTTTTGTGGTCCACAAAGTGGGGTTCAGTCAGTACATAATTACCTTTTGTGGTCCACAAAGTGGGGTTTAGGCTATTGAAGTTTTCATTTCAATTTTCTAAGGAAAAAAATATGGTCTAGTCCAATGGTTGGATGGGTATTTAGCTTCGAAGTTTCAATCAATATGGTATTTACACACATGATGTGTGTAAGAGGACCACCTGGTCCAAGGGCTTGGAAGTATAGATAAGTAAGGGAAAAAATAATCAGACCACTGAGCAACATAATTATGACGCCTGAAATTATTGTCAGTTAATTCAAATTATGAAATTTGATGTATTGTTGTGCAATGCTATATGCCAATGAATCCTTTTCCAGCTTCTACTATTTACAACAGCCACATTTTTTTCATCATTGTGCAATTTAGCTATGGGACTTATGTTGTGGTCCAAGTTCAAGTGGTTGAACCTGTAATTGCACCCTCTGTGCATAGACATAATTTGTAGTTAATCAGACCACTGAGCAACCTGTAATTCATGCTTGAAAAATAATCAGACCATTTAGTTTATAATCATTCCATGCTTAATGGTCAATTACATATTTCTTTCGCTTCTGGACAGATAAAGGTGTGGGATGCACAAGCAAACTACCAGTTAATTCATGTGACACAAAACAAATCCAGAACTAAAAACAGATCCAAAGTCAAAACATTCCACAAATAGCAGCAGACAAGAAAACATCAAAAATCTGGAAATAGCAGCAGAAAATACTCATCAACAGCAGCAAACATATCAGCTTAAACAGATCAGCAAACAGTTCAAGGTCGGTTAACTTATCCCCTTCTCTCCCGTTTTTATATAACAGTTAGATGCCCTGATGTGATCCATTCCTTATTCTTCTAGCTTGAAAGTGCAATAGTCAAGCATTATTTGAGTGTACCCTTTTTTTGTGCCGAAGTTTTATTTATTTTTATTGTTTTTGTGTAATTTAGTTCATGTCTATCATGCTAAATCATGTAATTAAGCATGTATTAGTTGAGTTAGTTCATGCCTTCTAAATTATTTTTGTCTAATTTATTTTAAAGCGGGCATATCATGGCAGATTGGAAAATGGAAAATGGTGTTACTTGTGTTATTGTATAGTTCATGTATTATTTTTGTCTGCAATAATCAAGCATTATTTTTGTCTAGTTCATGTATATAGTGTTACTTGTGTTATTGTAGATTGGAAAATGGTTCTTGGCTTACAGACTGGTCGGCTTTGGAAGAAGACACTTACGCAGCTAGAAACAGACTCGCCAGCTGCTATTCCTTTAGGATCACCCGTTGCTCCGTCTCCTGTTCTCCCCGTCCGATCAAATGTGGGACCATCTCATCATGTCACTAGCCAACCAATTGTTGATTCTGATGAGACACAAGTCCCATCGGAAACGCAGCCGAGTGGCGTAGGTAAGATTAAAGTGTATCAAATTTGTCAATTATCACTTGCCATTGCCATTGTTTTTTTGTACCCAAACTTATAAGCAATTTTCGTGTTGTTATTTTGTTAACAGGGACTTCGAAGCCCTTATGTGTACGTGGACCGACACTTGGCAAAGGCATACAAAAAATAATTAGATCCAAGAAAGGGAAAAAATGTTATGTTCACATCGATCGGGGGTTGAATGCAATGACTGGCAAGTATGCCACTCCAGCAACTAACGAGTTAGGAATTCATATTAGAACCTTGTGCCCTTTGAAAGATGTGAAGTCATGGCTGGATCTTGATGAGATTACAAAAGTTGCCGTCATCCAGGCTGTTCTTGCAACTAATATTACTTGTCCACAAGATGTAATTGTATTATGTATGCTAATAAGAAAGACTATTATTTAATGATCACAATTTCATTTTGTTATGCTTGTAGGACAAGTTTCAAATTGGAGATGATTTCCACAACGACTTACAAGCACAGGAGATTGTGAATAAGAAGGCCTATGGGTTGTACAAAGATTGGAGGTAGACCTTGAAGCAAGAATTCGAATTGTTAGAGGGACTCCCACGTGATGAGATCTATGCTCATCCGCCCGTAGGGGTGAGTTTAGATGATTGGAAGCATTTGATCGATGTGGCATGGCAAGATGCATCTTACCAGGTAAAATAATAGACTACATAGAGTACATACATCTATGTGAAAATGTGATAGGCCGTAATATTTACCAAAAAATTGTTTATCTGCTTGTCTTATTTTTAGAAACGGTCAAAAACTGGGAAAAGTAATAGGAGTCCATTGCCGTACGATCATACTAATGGGTCTCGCTCATTTCCTATCGCAATGTCTACTATGGTGAGTTTGATTTTTTTTTAAACTTGAATCCATTATATTTGTTTGGATATGAAAATGTTATGCTGTGATACATATATATATGTTGAACTCTGTTACTAAACATCCACTGTCTGTAATAAAAAATTTGTGGAAAAAAATATGTTAATGATATCCTTGCCACATGTTTACATTCGAAATTTGTCCAACAACTGTACTCTGTTTTTCATTCGAAATTTGTCTCGCAAAATCTGTCTGGGTAAATCTGTTTGAAAATCTGTCTGGGAAATTCTGTCTACAAATACTCTGACTTTTAAAATTCTAAATCTATTTGAATTCTGGTACTAATGTGTTTGAAAAAATCTGCAAAAGATCTGTTTGAAAAATATGAATCTGTTAATGATAATCTCTTTGAATTCTAAAAATCTGTATAAACTACAAATCTGTTTGCAACAGATTTCCAAATCTGGCTGCAAATCTGTTTGAAAATATGGCTGCAAATCTGTCTAAAAATCTGTCTCCAAATCTGTCCAGATATCTGTCTCCTAATCTATTACTAAAAATTTGTCTATACAAATCTGTCTGCAAAGAAATGTGTCTAAACTGTTAATCTGTCTGCAAAAACTCTGTTATCATACAAATCTGTCTGCAACTAATCTGTCTGAAAAAATATGCTTAAAGTGTCATTGATTTATACGTTGATGTGTTAACAGGTAGCAAAAAATAGAGAGTTGGATTTCCCAAAGTTCTATGAGGACAGCCACATGTCAAAGAAAACAAATGACTGGATCCATCCGAAATGCCGTGAGCTGCATGTAAGTATGTGACAAGGAAATATATGTATTCAATATTTTAGTGTACTTAGTACCTAATAATACATATATGTTGCCAAAGTTTTCATCTTATTTATTTGCAATGATAGCAAGAGATGGTCAATGTACAAGCGGCTGCCATCGAGTCGGGGACGCCATTGACTCAAGAGGAGATTTCAATGCAAGTGCTTGGACAGAAGAAAAGGTACTTGCTTTGATTTGGGAGTGGTCCATAACCCTCTACCATATTTGCATCACGAGCACACAATAAGGACATGAAGGCAATACGAGCTGAGGTGGAGGCACTTCGTGACGAGCGGCAAAAAGATCATGATGAGTTAATGAAAGAGCGAGAGGAGCGCGAGAGATGTTACAATAAGCTGTTGAAAGAGCGAGATGAGCGTATTAAATTATCCAATGAGATGTTGAAAGAGCGGGAGGAGGGACAAAAGGCAAGCGAGGAGACAAATACAAAGGTCGAGCATCTTAATAATGTAGTCGCCAAACTATCACAACTGTTGGGAATCTAAGTTGGGCATCCGACGTTTGCTTTTTGGTAAGAACAATTTCATTAATGCCTATACAGTTCATGCCCACATGTATTATTACATGAAAGCAATTCCATTCATGTTTAGTGAATTATAATTCTATGACTTGTTTTCGAGGCATGATAGGACTTCCAGAATATATAAATAGATAATAACATTGTTCTTAAGGCCACTGTTATTCATGTTTAGAATAATAATAAAATAAGAATTGAAAAACAGTTGGTTGGTAATGAATGCATGATTAAGATATTTGTGTATATATATATAATACTTCACTCACCAGTTTAATTAACATTTTAGTTCATTGGTATTAATAGGCTACTGTTACATATATTGTTGCTTGGGTCAATCTGTAATTATAATAAAATATATAAATATAGATAGATGTATGCTAATGTTTCATGATTTAATTCATAGGATTGGTCAGTTTTGTTTTTTTTGTTTTTGTTTTTGTTTTTTTTTATCCTGACACAACTGGAATTTGTTTTAGTAGTATGTTTGTGCCTCTTAAATATAGCACTGCCTGATTAAAAACAAAATTGCATGCTCATGAGTCTCTACTTTTATTTTCTATAGTTCATGATATATGTTGAAACTGTCAAGGGAGGAGACAAATACAAAGGGGTACGTAAGTAGGACATGTACGTAAATAGGGACAGACGGTAAGCTTCCCGGTGACAAATGTGACATGTAGGGACAGACGATACGTAAATAGGACACGTACGTTGTGAGTTAGGGTTGAAAATGTCAAATACTTAGTCGAGAAAAGAGGTTCGAGGGGCGAAAATGTAAAACAGCCCCCGAACCACTATTTTTTCGTAACAGGAAGCTTCCCGATAACAAATGTGTCATGTAGGGACAGATAGTACGTAAGTATGACACGTACGTTTGGAGTTAGGGTTGAAAATGTCAGAAACTTAGTCGAAAAAAGGGGTTCGGAGGGAGAAAATGCAAAACAGCGTCCGAACCACTGTTTTTTCGTAACGGGAAGCTTCTCGGTGACAAATGTGTCATGTAGGTACAGACGGTACGTAAGTATGACACGAACGTTAGGAGTTAGGGTTGAAAATGCCACAAACTTAGTTGAAAAAAGGGGTTTGGGGGGCGAAAATGCAAAACAACGTCCGAACCACTATTTTTTTCGTAACAGGAAGCTTCCCAGTGACAAATGTGTTATGTAGGGACAGACGGTACGTAAGTATGACACGTACGTTGGGAGTTAGGGTTGAAAATGTCACAAACTTAGTCGAAAAAAGGGGTTCGGGGGGCGAAAATGCAAAACAGCGTCCGAACCATTGTTTTTCATAACGGGAAGCTTCCCGGTGATAAATGTGACATTTAGGGACAGACGGTATGAAAATAGGACACCTACGTTGGGAGTTAGGGTTGAAAATGTCACAAACTTAGTCGAGAAAAGGGGTTCGGGGGGACGAAAATGCAAAACAGCCCCCGAACCACTATTTTTTCGTAACGGGAAGCTTCCCGGTGATAAATGTGACATGTACGGACATACGGTACAAAAATAGGACACCTACGTTGTGAGTTAGAGTTGAAAATGTCATAAACTTGTTTCTTAATTGCCAACCCTATAATCATGCTGTAATGTCATCTTATCCAACAACTTAAAACCTTAATTTTTTTTTTTTGTTTGTGTTAATTGGTTCATTTATCTATTTATATTTGCCATGCTTGGTTTATTTATTAATTGGATTAAATCATAAATTAAGCACCTGAGATTGACTAGTCTTTATTAATACATATTGAAACAACTTTCCATCATGTAAAAACAAAGGTATGGGCTTAGTTGTGGTCTGTGTACACATTGCAATTTTTTTTTTCTTTTTATGTGATGTTATTCATTGGTAGTAAACATACTCTATAATTTTAGTTTATATAGACTCTGTATGTCTATGTTTATTCTGTATGTATTTGCCTGAAGTTCAACTATAAGTATTTTTCAACATCAATAATGGGAACATAATAACTAATACTTGTATGCAACTTTACTTTTGGCCTTTTTTGGAGTATTCAGAGGAAGAAATGTGGGTGACATTATAGGGATACATATCGGCATGTAACTAGATAGTAATATCTTGCACATGAAACTATGTTCTTAAACTAGATGATTTTGTCTTCAAGCATACATAATGTCGAAATCTGATAATATTATATAGTTATTTGAAACATATAGATTTTGTGCCTTCAGTCATACATAATGTCGAAATGAAATTAATATTACACAGTGATTTGACATATATAGCTTTGTGCCTTCAATGATACATACGGTACATAAATAGGACACCAACGTTGGGAGTTAGAGTTGAAAATGTCATAAACTTAGTCAGAAAAAGGGGTTTGGGGGGCGAAAATGCAAAACAGCCCCCGAACCATTGTTTGTACTTAATGGGAAGCTTCCTGGTGACAAATGTGACATGTAGGGACGGACGATACGTAAATAGGACACCTATGTTGGGAGTTAGAGTTGAAAATGTCACAAACTTAGTCGAAAAAAGAGGTTTGGGGGGCGAAAATGCAAAACAGCCCCCGAACCACTGTTTTTATGTAACGAGAAGCTTCTCGGTGACAAATGTGACATGTAGGGACGGACGGTACGTAAATAGGACACCTACGTTGGGAGTTAGAGTTGAAAATGTCACAAACTTAGTCGAAAAAAGAGGTTTGGGGGGCGAAAATGCAAAACAGCCCCCGAACCACTGTTTTTACGTAACGAGAAGCTTCTCGGTGACAAATGTGACATGTAGGGATGGACGGTTCGTAAATAGGACACCTACGTTGGGAGTTAGAGTTGAAAATGTCACAAGCTTAGTCGAAAAAAGTGGTTAGGGGGGCGAAAATGCAAAACAACAATAAAATTATCAAGTAACCTTCCAGTTCACCAAAACGGCATTATGAACAATAATATGATATGGGCCATAGTTTCCTTTGAACTCCATCAGATAAGCAATCAATGCCATCACCTAACAGGCAAAGAAAAAACCAAATCTATGAAACGTTATGTCATTTACTAAGAGCGGTGATGCAGTAAAACGGTGTATTAATAAGTCCCTTCTAGTATAGGACTTGCCCCTTGCTAATTATCAGAACTAATAAAATTTCCATATACAAATAACAACCCATATATAAGTTGCTCGCAAGCAAAAAGTCGACTTCATTGCCATTATCTCCTACTGCTGTTGATCGACTTCATCCCTCAAGCATGCCTGAAGATCCAAAAGTCGAAGTTTCCTCTCTTCAATTTGTAGACGCAAAACAAGATCTGGCCTGATCCTTTTCCTCTCTAAGTTCACTGCTAGTAAACCACCAATCTTCTTTAAATTTTTCGCCCTTTTCTTGTTAAAGCATTTCCACGCCTTCCTCAAGAAGCATATCCTTGGCATCATATGCCAATATCAAATTATTGTTCATCAGAACTGCAGACCCAAAGGAGTCATGTTTACGAGTGAAAAAGGGAAAATCAAATAATGGCGCATGATACTTTCTGGTAGAGCCAAAATCTTTTGGCTGAGGTGCATTGCTTGCTTGTACAGGTTTCTTAGCTTGCACTGTATCAGATACAGAAACCTGTGGTGCAACTGAATTTCTCCTATCTAGTGTAAAATCACTTATAGTAGGAGTTTTTTGGTTTCTACGGTCAATTTCCTGTTCCGGTTTAATGGAAACTAGGGTAGTCTACTGCTCTTCCTTTCCAGAAGGGAGCACTGGTATAGGTTCTTTTGTCACAGCTGTCATTCCTTGTGAATAAACTACCAACGCATTTGCTTTCTCATCTCCTGCAACAGCTTCCTCTTTTAAATTCTTCAGTCCACTAGACGATGCTACAACCTGAGGATCCTTCTTACCAAACTCTGATTGTCTTGCACGGTCTTCTGCATATTTCCCAGTAGGTCTATCCTGATTAGTAATTCCAGTAGGAAGAAGTTGCAGCTGCATATCAAGGGGCGGTGGAGCAATGGCTTGAAGTAATTCTTGTGGAAGAGTTGCTTCTCCTTTCTGTCAATACACCGAAAAGAAAGGATTCCCTTCAACATTTGTGCAGCAAGTCCAAGGAACTTTATGAATCCTTCGAACAAGTAATAAGGTAGCTAATGTACAAGTGTGTGGGCGGATGGATAGGCAGGGTAGGGTAGAGTATGCAAACCATCAGACGTCTGAATTCCAATAGGTGTATTTCAAAAACATGCAGTTGCTATTTGGTAAATCAAGTATTATGTTGGTGTATCTAGGGCACCACTCCAGATACAACATGAGTGAGTGGATATGAAGCATGGACACTTCTAAAAGGGAGTCATCCATATCGTACACATCGGATACTAATACTTCTCAGATACTCTCAAACACATATCCCACACTTCTCGGATACTCTCGGATACATATCCGATACTTCCTAAATGTATCCAATACTTGATGTCAATTTTTTAGAAGTATCAGATACTTTATGGATGCTCTAGGTCACATATCCAAATTATTACAAAATGGAAATTGTAGTCATTTTTAAATATTCTTAGTGCATAATTGTTAGAATAAATAAAAGAATAGTTTTTCAATATTTGCTCATTTCTTACCAAAGAAGAAAATAATGAGATCAAAATAGTACTCTACTTTTTCAAATTCTATCAAATTAACTTATCCACTAAAAAGATAAATAAATATATAAATAAATTGACCATTGGCTCTTAAATTAACATGTAATACCTAAATAATGGTTTCTCACTATTCTTTGAGTAAATGTATAATAAAATAATGCTAAAAATTATGTGAAAAAAATTTCATATAACTAAATTTTGTCATACCCATTTTTTCAGATTTTGTGGTATCACTATATCCGTATATCATATTGAGCCATTATGTATTCCATATCCTATCCATGCTTCATAGGTGAGTGGTAAGTCCAAGGAACTTTATGAGTTCTTAGAACTAGTAATATAAGGTAGTGATTGTATGAGTAAGTGTGTGCATAGATGGATAGGTGAGGCAGGGTACAGTTTGCAAACCTTTATATGTCTGAATGCCAGTATTTGTACTGTAAGTACATGAAGTTGCTGTTTGGTAAATCCTGTACGATGTTGTATCTGAGGCACCATTCCACCCTGAGCTGATATAGGATTTCCCAAGCCTCCATCAATAGATGAAGCTGCAGGTTGTGGAGAAGATCGGTTCAATTGCCTAGCATATTGCATTTGCAAAGCTTCTGCACCAGTTAATGAGCTTTTTGTATGGGATGAGTTATCCATGCCCTAGTTCAAGTTCACAGATGACTGCGAGGGATGCATGGGAGGCACTGCATTACCAACCATCATTGTCTGTCTTGGAGGCGCATGGTTCTCTCTTCCGTGAGCAGGAAACTGCTGCACCAACACGTTGTTAGCATTGTTGAGTGTCGCAGCATTTGAAGTTGTGCCAAAAGGGCCAGGTGCAACTATCTGCCTAGCTTTAGAGGGGCCCAACTGTCCAGACAGATCACTCGATGAATTTCCATGGAGAGAACTCTCACTTGCAACTTGAGGAGAAGCAACCTGTTGCTTTGGCATTGAGACAGGTGATGAAGACTGTGCACCCATATTGTTTTCATTTGCCTTCTGCTATGCAAGCACCCTAGGCTGCATGAGCAGTGACAAATGTGTCATGTAGGGACAGACGGTACGTAAATAGGACACGTACGTTGGGAGTTAGGGTTGAAAATGTCATAAACTTAGTCGAAAAAAAGGGTTTGAGGGCCGAAAATGCAAAACAAGCCTCGAACCACTGTTTTTTCATAACGGGAAGCTTCCCGGTGTTAAATGTGACATGTAGGGACAAACGATACGTAAGTAGGACAAGTACGTTGGGAGTTAGAGTTGAAAATGTCATAAACTTAGTCGAAAAAAGGGGTTCGGGTGGCACCATTTTGCAAGAACTAAATGTGACGAAGGATATATCCTGTTGACCTAATCGTTTGGAAATTCGAACAATGGATTTGTAAAGTTCAGCTAAGGTTTAGGCGCAATTGTGTATTTGATAAGTTTAACTATCACCATTACAAAATGTGCAACAACAGTTGAACAATAGACAGTTCATATATATAACATGGCCTCAAGATTTGGATGATGGGAGGATAATTCCTCAGCAACAGAACAGGGAACTTAGGACTAAAGAAGCTAAGTATTGAAGATACGTATCAAAATTAGATGGTGTTATGAAAGAATAGGTAAGCATAATCTTATATAGCTCTTGTCCCCATAAGCCTATAAAGAACCCAAGGCATTACTCATTCACAAACAGAAGCATATCTACATCTATAAACCCACTAATTAGTTTCTTCTTTAAGGAAAGCGTTTCCAAAATTTCAATGATTATATCGAGAAAATTAGAATCTTTTATGAAAAAGAAGACCATATTAATTTCCATCCGTGGAGGTCACAAAAGCACTGCTTTAACGTAACTGGAAGCTTCATGGAGGTCACAAAAGCATAAGCATAGTTCATTTTATGGATACCAGACAAATTATTTGTTACATTTTTATAACAAATAATTTTTGGATGAAATGGTAAGTACATCCAAAATTTCTGTAATTTCGTAATACCTGCACAATTTACTTTCACATTTAAGTACTAAAATTTACTTAGATAGATTTAGAGATTAAAAAGCTAAAACAAGAACTCATGATGGGTCCATGTTTGGATGTCTTACATTAGTTAATAGATATTACTCTCCTTGTCTTTTAATGTTTGAAATTATTACGATATATATATGTCGTCCAGGAGTGCCTCTACACGCACTGAACTAATGATTTTTCCCCTTTTTTGCAGATGTTTTTGGACATACAAATGTGGATATGTTTTTGTTGACAAGTACGGGAGGACATTGTTTTTATATCTCTATCCGTATATATAGTAGTTTGTACAAAATATTTTTTTGGTAGAGTAAATATCAGCTAATTTGGTAGAAATTAACATAGCACGTGGTACAAAATAGTTTTGTAGCAGTACAAAATATAATTTTGTTGTGGTACAAAAGTTCTAGGTGTACAATTAATTTGGTTATTCCAGTATTATGTATGGAATTAAATTCTTGACGTGGGATTAGACATGGTTCTTATTCAATTTGTAATACATATATATATATATATATATATATATAAGTGGATGTTCAATATTAATTTTTTGGATGGTTGGAACTGAAATGTGTGCACGTTGTTGAATGCTTGATAACATATTTACCGTTGATGGATTATATTGTTTATACATGGTACATGTTGTATTAATAATGGATACAGGTGGTTTAGAAAATTTTATTTTTTAAAAAAAAAACATGTTAAAGTATTTGGCCACCAAATATTTTGGTAGCTAAATATGTAATAGTTATTCTCAAATTATTTGGCCACCAAATATTTTGGTCTATAATAGTTATTCTCAAATTATGGTAGCACTTTTAGGGACTAATACTTTAGTGGCGGAAACATACCTTTTGCCGACTAAACTAAGATTAGTAGCCAAATGTGTACTTTCGGCGACCAATTATTTAGTAGCTAAAAGTGATAGCTTCCCCGCCCACAACAAGTTAGTAGCTAAAAAGCCTCATTCGGCGACTAATACTTTAGTGGCGGAAACATACCTTTTGCCGACTAAACTAAGATTAGTAGCCAAATGTGTACACTTTCGGCGACCAAACAAATTTTAGTCGCCAATACTATCATCGACAGGGTAAAGGCGACGAGCTTAGCGACAAAAAATTTTGGTCGCTAAATCGTTTCGGCGACTAAATAAGTGACTTTTGGCGACCAATATTTTGGTAGCCAAAAGTGACATTTCTTGTAGTGATAGTCACCGGCGAACGACCACCACCATCGATTGTGGTTTATTGGCAACAACCAACCACTGACTCCTTGCTTTACCCTTATCGACAGTGAAGAAGATATGTTTCCAATGAAAAAGATGAATAGATCTACTCAAATCTAATATATATATATATACTTAGATCTACATCAGATACGACTGGATCTAAACAAAAATAGTTATCGAAGTACAATCTTCTTTTTATATCTATCTCTCTCCTTCGATCTCTCAATTTTTTTTATATTTTCTCTGCTATACACTTATTTTTTCTTGTTTTAATGTAGAAAATTTTCATGTTCTGAACAAGTTTTTTTTGAGTTTTTAGTTACTGGTGGTGAAAACTGTAAAATTTTGCAGTTTTAATTTTTTTGTGCCAAAATGAATCTTGATTTAAAACTACAAAATTTTGCAGTTTCATAACATGCTTTTCAATTTGATTAATAAGGATAAATGCTTAATAGATTTTTACTTTAAAACTGTAACATTTTACATCAAAGCTTTCTTTTTAGTTTGATCAATATTGGAGATTATTTGACCATATAAAAATTGAAAAATAACATATGTTTTTTTTCCCATTGATGCTGTTTTTTGTTGTTACGTGCTTCTTTTCTTTTCTTTTTTTCTTTTCTTTCTTTCAGTTTATCAATATCTAGCACATTGTACTATGTTTTTTCGTTCTAATATCTCTATTTATTCTTTTTTTTTGGCAATATTATTCTGGATATTACAATAAGTCTTCGACGATATTCTTAACGTCTAGCGAATGTTCTGAACATTCCGACGACTTCCAATGACGTTCAAAACACTTCAGCGAACTTTCGGCGACTTCCCGGTGATGTTGAATATTCCGGCGAGTTTTCAGTGACCATCTGATGGAAGTCCGATGGTGGCGGGAAGAAGCAACGCCTATAAATTAAAAAAAAAAATAGAACTTTTTGATAACAATTAAAATATGTGAGACTAATTGGTACACGCATTTTATTTTGAGATTAGATGGGTTTTAAATTTTGTGTATGGGACTTGCCGGTAACTTCCCCTATTTTAATTTGTCCTTGCCCTTGTTTCATATTTCATTATTTGTTCATCCTCTGAAAGCATAGATTTTAAAATGAGTTCATCCTCTGAAAGCATAGATATTCATATTCATTATTTGTTCATCCTTTTAAAATGACATTATTTAAAATGAGTTTATGAAATTTGATAATGTTTACTGAAACAAATAATTATCTTATTTATAGATTGATTGGTCTTGAGTTAATTTTACATGTTTCAATTACGTATAAGAGCATAGATTTTCAATTATGAAATTTGTCAAGACTTCATGAAAGATAATTTTTTAATAAGTTAATTGATTATATTTATTGAGAAATATATATATATATATATATATTTGAAATTTTGATATTAGACCTATTATGAATGTTTTTTATATTATAAAAAAAAAATGTCTAGCGTAACATTTTCAGATGAATAACTTTAGTGGAGGGGAACATATAGCAATATTACAAATTCTATATTTTGTAAGCGAATTTAAGGTTTATTGTACTTGACGCTTTGGCAAGTTTCAAACCATGGTTATATCGCATTAGATTAATGAATTATGGCTATTTTTTATTTATAAAATTAATAGTGAATGTGTTAATAATCTTACCGAATTAGTATGGTATTTACTATCCGATTAGATTAGTAACATTAATTATCCCTTTGTCCATTATTTGATTTGCATTGAATAAGAAAATATATGAATGTAGAATTATAACTATATTTTTTTTATCTTTTTCTTACCATCCATCAATGTTTCTTCACAATCTTTACTTTATCAAAATTTCTTTATAAACGTGATTTTGAAAAAAATTATAAATACACAAATAAAAGCAAAATAAAAATACAAAATACAAATGCCATGTTTGGTTTGTTTTTAATTTTTTTTTAAAAATATAAACTAATTTGATAAAATAAATATCAAAAAATATTTTAAAATTTTTAAAAATTATTTTTAGCCTTCTAAAATATAAAATTATATAAAAATAATAATTGTTTTGATTTTTAGTCAAGGGTAAAAGAGTCTTTTTATTTTATTTCCAAGCTCAAGTTATATAATTCCAACCCTATCCCATTATTAATAATCTTACAAATTTGTTAGATTAATTATCCACTAAATTAACAATCTTGAAACAAAATTTCAAAACAAATACAAAATTATTTAGTCTACGGATTAATAATTCAAATCTCACACTCTAATCATGTCAACCAAACATGTCCTATAGGTATAGTACAAACATATGCATGTGAGGGATTCAAGTGACTGGGGTCATCATCTTGTGAAATTCATAGAAATCAAGCATTCCATTGCCATCAAGATCAAACACTCTTATCATAGCCTTACACTCTTCTTTCGATTTCGCTTCACCTAGACGATTAAGAACTTGCTGCAACCCTTCTGGTTTGATGCACCCACTACCTTTCTCAACCTCGAACATCTCAAAAGCCCTCTTAAGATCATCGTCACCCTCGCTGTCTCTTTGCATCAAATGAACAAACTCTCCAAATTCTAGTAAATTATCGCCATCTTTATCAAACTCGGTTATCACTCTTTGAGCCTCATCGTGCGACATGGACTCGCCTATATACTCAAAGTAAGCTATGAGCTCCTCACTAGAAATTTTTCCATTGCCGTCGCTGTCAAAGTAATGAAAAACTTGTCGAAATTCGTCTTTTGTGGTGGTTTTTGGTGTAGGGAGAGAGGATGGGCTTGTAGTTTTGGATTTGGAACGAAGGAGAAGGAGGGTGGTGATTAGCTTGAGAGTCTTTTTTGATAGCCATTTGGCTGACTTGGCAAAGCTAGCAATTGCCATTGAAGGATTAGTTTGTGCGAGAAACAAAAGGGTATGAAAGCAAATTATATATAGAAGAATTTCATCCCATAAATAATTATTAAAAAAAAAAAATGAAACTAGGTGGAAGAAATTTAATGGTTTAGATTTGTATAGTGATTTTAAACGAACATGCAACAAGTGGAGTATAAAGGCAAAGTGAAGGTTGCAAAGAAATTGCGTAAAAGATGTGAGGAACCGTTTGTGAAGGTGCAAAGCAACTTCTTTGGGTTACTTGAATGAGGTTGAGATTGACTTCCTCTAAAATACATTTACTTGAGAAAGTTATCCGAAATGCTTGACTTACTTTTGTAAAAGTATATTCTTACCTTCATTATCACAATCATGTAATAATGATATTTAAAAGTATATTTTAATATACACACAAAAAAAAAACACTTATACACAATTTCATACAAAATATTATGTCTCATTTATATTCATTTATTAAAATTTATAAAATTCTTCAATATGGTTCATAATCGTATTAGTGTCTTAAGTATAAAATTTTTGTATGTTTAGCATTTTATTAAATAATAAAATAATTAAACAATTTTGATGAATTTTTTGGTTGTTTTAAAGTAATAAAGTCAACATTTTTTATATTATATTTTATATTTTATATTTGTATAATTTTATTTTTTGCATAACATTACTATCTGCTTTGTTTTTTTTATCCTACTTCCTTTTTGTTTGAAGGTGAATTTTCCATGAAGGGACTTGGAAGGTTGTTGCACATTGGTAACCTTTTCCTTACAACTTGGTGACCTTTTCCTTTTTTAGTTTCAGTTTTTGTCCGAGAAGTTATTAGCACTACAAGAAAAAAATACTTTTGGCACCACTTTTTTTGAGTTGGTGGTAGATAGTTGACTTTCTGCTAACATTTTTTTGGTCGCTGATGAATTGTGTTTTTGCGACCAACGACATTTTGGTAGCTAATAGGTAGTTTTTTGCGACAAAAAAAAAAAAAATTGGTCGCAGAAAGTAGTGGCAGGACAGGAGGAAAAAAAAAAGAAAAAAAAAAGAAGCGAGATCTCAAAACCTTTGGTGACCAATAAATTGTGGTCACAGAAAGGAAAATGTCATATTTTGTATCAAAACTACGTAGTTTTGAATGTTTCTTAATATTAATTAAATTTGTTACTATTTAAAATAAGAGAATTGACCAATAAATCTTATATTTTGATCTTGTAATCCATATGGTCCTATAAGTTTTCTTGTTAACCGTGTAGTCCTTGGGGCTATTTGTTTACTAATTTACCATTGGTAAAACCACTGTCAACAATTGTATATTAATTTTGGGGATAAGGGTGTGTGTTTTCTACGTCCGCTAAAAAAGCGTAGTAGTATTTAGTTGTTTAGAATGTTTGAGTTGGAAATGTGGAGGTGTGAACATACCACATGTGTATGGTGTATCTTTTTTGATGTGAGTGACATCATGTAAGGGTACACGGAACATCATGTCACTATTAGAATATAATTTTCTATACCCTCCTTCCATACCCCACTACTACAACCACAACAACGTCCATTACTCAAATGTGTGGTCCCCTAGATTCAGTATGCTGTGCACACACAATCCATCTTTACAATATTGAAAACCCACAATCAAAATAACAAATACAACAACACATCACTTACGAAACATATACAATGCTACACATACATTTCTTATTATATCCGTCATGTTATCACATTTAGAAAAAGTACATTAATGAATTATTTATTTTTTTGGAGTGTCACGTCATACCCGTCACGTTGTCACATTTGAAAAAGTATACTAATGAATTTTTAATTTTTTTAGAATGTCACCTCATACCCGTCACGTTATCACATTTAGAAAAAGTACACTAATGAGTTTTTAATTTTTCAGAGTGTCACATCATATCCGTCACGTTATCACATTTAAAAAAAGTACACTAATGAGTTTTTAATTTTTTTGGAATGTTACATCATACCCGTTACGTTGTCATATTTGGAAAAAGTACATTAATGAGTTTTTAATTGGATAAATTACCAATATGTCCTAATAGTTAGACTTAATTCCCATCAAGTCCTATTGAAAATAAGTCTTGATAAAATTGTCGTTAAAAATAATTTTTTTATCAAAATTTTTTATATACGTCACTAAAAATTAACAATTAGTGACTTTTTTTTAGTCATGATTTTTACAAATTATCGCTAAAATTTACAATTAGTGACATGTTCTTATGAAATTTTTTTCTCATAGGACCTATTAGACAATAAGTCCAGTTATTAGGACCTACACGTAAGTACTCTTTTTAAATTTTTTTGGAGTGTCACATTATACTCGTCACGTTGTCACATTTAAAAAAAAAAAGTGCACTAATGAGTTTTAATTTTTTTAGAGTGTTATATCATACCCGTCACGTTGTCACATTTGGGTCACGTTATCATATTTAGAAAAAGTACACTAATAAGTTTTTAGTTTTTTTTTTTGAGAATCACATCATACCCCCTACGTTGTTACATTTAAAAAAAATACACTAAGGAATTTTTAATTTTTTTAGAGTATTACATTATACCCACCACATTGTCAACCCTTTCATCAACAGAATATCACCTCCTCCCTCCAACTGTGTGATCACGTATTCTGAAAATAAAATAACCTTCCCAATTAACTAGTAAGGATATATCCGTCTAATTGATACCCATCTATATTTTAAAAGGGACTTCTTGGTCACAAATTACACCTAGTAATGACTTGCTAATCAAACATTTCAAACGTGGGACCAAATGGTACAAAAGTTTCCAAAATAGGACTTTCCAATAAATTTCCCTTTAAAATAACTATTAATAATCAGTTCAAAACAAAAATTATTAATAATTAAATAATAAATTATTAAGAACATAATAGTAATTTTTTTTAATAGAATTATTATTTATTGATTAAAATCATAAAATTTTTAAATTTATTTTTTCGTTCAAAACATTAATTAAACTTTAATAAAGGTAAAATTACAAATATAAATAATAAAACTTAAAAAAGTATAAATTAAAACCAAATTTTACTATAAAATTTTGTACCAAATTCAAATTTCTTCTCAATATTTGAAACAAAGCCTCTAAAATTTTGCCTAAATAAATTAAAATTTCCTCCTAAGTTTCTACTCCTTGGTCCCAAAAAAAAAAAAGAAAATAAAAAAAAAAGAAAAAGAACAAATAGAGAAAAACTAGTTGGAGGAGATGTGTTCGAGAGAGAGATTGAGAGAGAAGACAAAGAAGCGATAGAGATAGAGGGAAAAGCAATCCTTCGGAGCAACAGCCATTGCTTTGCTCATGACAGCCATTGCGTCGTTGGAGCAGTCCTTCGGAGTTACCTCATTCGTAGCCCCGTTCATCTTCGCTTCTCCCTTCGGTCAACGAAGACTTCGAACGAATCAAACGGAGCAGTCTCACTTCTCCCTCCGGCTAGAGCTCTCGCACTTCTCCCTCCCACCGCCCAATTTCAGGTGCATGTTCAGATACTAGGTGTGGAAAAGTGGTTTGGAAATACTCACTGGATCTTGTAGGACGCTCTTGATCCTCAGCTAGTCACCTGAAAAGGAATGAACACTCCGGTCGGGGGTGCCGGAATTAGCACTCCAACGGATAAGTCAGTTTATACTTTCTTGGTAGCTTGTATCTTAACTTAATCTTACTTGTTCTCCATACCTTTCTTTGGATGATACTCCTCTATTTATATTTTTCTTTTGGGCCTCAGAGTCGGGCCCACCCTCAATCCATTGCATGTTTATTTATTCGGCTTTTGTTCAACTGGTTCTTAGGCCGATTAGTCTATTTGGCCTTGTGATCGTCCAGGATGGAGCCGAATAAAAATTCCGTCCTTGAATGTCCTCATACCGTCATTCGTCTTTAATGCACGTATACCAACAATATCCGGCTCCCACAATTGCCCCCCAAACATCCTATTAATGCCAGTTATTCGGCATGTTTTGTTTCAAACGGCGTGTTTGGTTTAGAACTTGAAAAGACAAGGAAAGAACAGTAGTTAACCCCATTCCAACGCATGTTAGAACACACGCTTTTTAGGCATCACTACATCTTTCCGCCTCTTCATACGCTTTCTTCATTTAATGTGTTTTGAAACTATGTTGTCCCTTCGAATGTAAGTTTTTTTGAAAACTCAAAGCTTATGGTTTGCTTTTCGATATACCTCCACTTCACAACCTCTGCAACTTCCTCCTGTCTCTCATTGTCTCTTTTGCTTCTTGTAAGTTTTCTTCTCCTTCATTTCGAATCCCACTTCCTTGTTTATTTTTAGTTTTGCACAGTCCTTAGGCTAGCTAGAATGGCAAAACACTTGAAAGAACTCCTTTCAGCAGATCTAATTTTTGGTTCCGTCGCCATTATTCCATCCCCGACGACGTCCATCTGTCACTCGTGACAGATAGAACCATTGATATGGAGAGGACTGATGAAAGTACAATCATATTTCCTCTCCTATCAATTGCTGAGGGCAGAGTCCATTTTCCCCTTCACCCATTTTTAAGGGCTGTCCTTCGCCACTTGGGTTTAATCCCTTTTCAACCTAATGTAAATTTTTTCTGAATCATAATGGGGATTATAGAATTGAACCGACGCCTTAGGATTAACCTTGGTAGACCTGCAATTCGGCATTGTTATGCCTTAGCCAAATCTTCTGGCCGGCAGGGACGCTATTTTCTCAGGGCTAAGGATATCGACCATCACTTAGTGACTATGATTGCCAGTTCTGGCAAGCGTGTTGACGATGTAATGGTCGTTGTCCGAGGCAACTGGGAATTCGGCGAGGGTGAAGATCGCCTGGATCTCGTGCCAAGATGAAGAGGCGAACCAGGTGGCCGTATAGCTCCTTATTTTTTATTGCTATATATTTATTTGGCTTTTATTCTATGTACTAACCGTTTTATTTGTGCAGGCAACGATTTGATGAGAGTTTTGGTTTCAGTTGACGACAACGTTCTTGCGGAAATTAAAATCGCACTTCAATTCTTTGGCCGTCCAAGCCTTCAGAGACAAGGAAGGGCGGCCCACATCCTTCTGAGATATGAGCCGACCTACACAACGTTTTCGGAGGCAGACAACATTCCAGTTCCGAGGAGTGAACAGCAGCTTACGACCCTTATCTTCCCCAACTTCAGAAACCTAAGCCAGATTAGTTTGGAAGCCTCCGATTTGGAGCAGGTGGAATAACAAGTAGCCGACCGAGGAGTAGAACCAATCGAAAGCTAAGGTAGACGAGGCTCTAAACTTGGCCTTTAAGAAAGCTGCCCTCAATTCATCCAAACCTCCGTCCACTTCCGGACAAGGGGACGTCTCCTTTGGAGACATTTTTATAGGCTTAGGAGACCTTCCCGGCGCGTATCCTGAGAATATGGCTGGGGAGTCGCTCACTCAACTTGCCATAAGGAAAAACGCTGAAAGGATGGTTGCCCGAAGGAGAGCCGAGGCCATCCGTTCGGAAACTCCAACTACTGCCGTCGTTAAGTCTTCTCTGCCTGTTATTGAGGAAGAGACGGCTCAGATCGAAATGGCTGAGACGGAGCAAATGGAACACGGTGATCAGGAGGCTGAGCAAGGGGGAAAAAGCACCCCGCCAAGCGAGAAGCCGTCTCTAGTGAGGACCAAATTGATAAACGACCGTGCATTAAGGAATCAGACTTGGTTGTTCCGTTCACTGTTAAACCAAAGATAAGGAATATGCCGATTGCCTCTGATGCGTCGGCTTTGAAGGACCTGGCTATGGCCTTAAGCATGGCCTCCTCAATTTCCTTTCCAGTTAACAGAACCACATTTCGGGCGGAGCCAGATCTATTGTCAATTGCACTTGCCGCTCAATCGGCCTTATTGGTACATTACTTGCCTTATCTGTAGTCTTCCGCCTAGATATATATATATATATATATTTTATTTTTTGTAACTCTACTTCCTTGTTTTGCAGACGATGGGAAGGATAGCCGAAATCGGCCGCCGTCAACATGACACTATAGAACAGATCGGCTTGTTGAAAGTTGAAATTGAAAATGAAAAGAGCAAGGCTGTGCAAGCCTCTCAAAGAGCCGATTTTGAGGCATCGAAAGCGGCGGATGAACGTGCGAGAGCCGACTCCGAAGCCGAGAGCGCGAGGAATTCCGACCAACTAAGGCTAGCCGCTGAAGAGAGGGCCAAAGCGAGCGAAGACGTGCTCAACTTGTCCAAGGAGGTGATTGCCAACCTGGAAGCTGACTTGGAAGAATTGAGGAAGGCAAAGGAAATAGCCAACTTTGAGATTTCCAAAGCGTTCCAAGCTGGGAAGGACGCCGCCTTGGAAAACTACGTGGAGGAAGTGCCCAAGTTCGAGAATCGGGGCTTCAAACACGGCTGGCTCAAAGCCCTCACTGCCGCGAATGTGACATTGGCGCAGCCGATTCCATACGAGTAGGTGGACGTTAAGCCGCTAGAGTCTGACCTTGAAGATTGATTAGGGTGATACTTTGATTTTTGTTAGGCATCTTAGATGCGTAGTTTTTATAGGTTTTGTTAGTAGATTTTCATTTTTTTAATTTGACTGGAAGTTTAAATGTAAGGTAATTTTCATGTGTAAAATGACTACTATCTGTACTCAATTTGTTAATGAAAATTTCCTATGCTTTTCATTTTACTGCATATACTATTTGCCTTCAATTTATTATTGAAAATTCCTTATGTTTTTCTGTCTGCGGCATGAGTAAATTAATCATCCGATAACTTAACCGAATTAATTAAACATCCTATGCTTGTCTTTGCTATTTAGCCGAATAAATAAACTAATCGGCAGTTGATAGTTAGGAAAGGTCCATGAATATTTGATAAAATAACGAGTAAATCGGCTCAAGGCCTCGACGTCTGGCCGATTAGATTAATGAATCTACCCTTGCCCCAGCTAATGCATGAACTGGAACGCCGAATTTTATTAGTTCATGGAGTGGCTCGGGCACACGAGATGATCGGCACCAGGCTTGTACATTTGGCTGAATAGATTAATGAATCTACCTTGCCCCAGCAAATGCTGGAACTCACAATTTGAACTCACAATCTGATCGGCGCAAGGCCTTGTGTAGACGTCCCCAAACGCCCCGGGAGGGATCCCCCCGTTTTGTTCATTTGGGCTCACTACAGTTCAGGACTCAATGTCACGGTCCTGTATCTAATCTCACAGAGTGTAATGCAAGACCGATGAATCATCAAAGAGTCCAAATCTGACAAATCATTTTTGAAAACAGATTTTTTGAAAGAAGTGCCAAACATGGACTGCTTTGCCAAATACAGAGTCGCTACCTAAATATTTTATTTTGAGAAATTTAGGAAACCCTGACTCGTTGCCTAAGGCCACGTGTCCGTCATCACCAAAGTTGCCTCGACTCGGGAACTTGGGTACGATTGGGGAAGGTCATTTCGTGAGCACCCCTGCTCGCCTGATCAAAGATCGGCCTTTGCTAACCATGATATCTAGTTTTGAAAACGTTATGCATTCTTATTCTGGTTAATTAGCCTAGAATTACTATGTGATGCGCGTAGCAAAACAAGTATAGACTAGATCGCCTAATTTGGAACAGAGCATTGCATATCCGTTTGTTTGGAAAATGGTTTGAAATTTGCTACTCACGAGTATGCTAAAACACGGATTTCAATGAGTTGTTCCAACTCAAGCAATCCAACCTTCACCCACAGGCATTCAGGCAATTATATCACATAAACAATTAGCATCATGGCAAGCATGCTGTCATGGCAACACTCACACGCATACAAGGATGCTAAAGCATAAGCACTTACCGAGTACTCCGAGCCAAAATAGAAACTAGTTGGTAATCAAATGCATGATCCTAGTTCATGTTAAGATGGCTAATGCAACACATGCAAAGATGCAACTTGAATAGGCTCGGCTACCCTAAGAATGGCATATGAGATGCGACAGTTCAATACATGTATTTAACTTGGAATTGAAATACAATGCAGTTAGTATGATGCGCCGAGTCCGGTGCATGCAATACAGCTGAATGATGCAAACATGCGAGCATAAGGATGCTAATTGAAATATGCCCTAGTACTAACCATCAAAAGTAGGTAAGTAAAAGGGAGAAAGAAGTGGGGATTGGAAGACATGTATCACACACACGCACGCTTATTACAGTTGTGCCCTCACTCGGAGGGTCCGAATAAATAATACATACCGAATAAATAATTAACTACTCTAGCTAATTAAATATTACAAACCCTTAACCAATTAATCAACTTAATTAAGCTAATAAAGTAGTAAAACAGCCCCAGGAAGAGGGATGAATGCATGCTCGGATTGGCTTTGCCCGGAAATCCATTGCCATGACACATGTTGCCTCTGTTTACACTACTCTACACCTCTGAGACTTGCACAAATCCCAAGGATGCTCCAGAACCACCTTCTGAGCACTGTGGAAGGTCACTGGCCAAAAGTAAAGGCCACCGGCCATCCATCGACCATGGATATTGATATCGGCTACAAATGTTTGGTCGATCGGCATTATAGATGGCCGACCGGCCATATCTTCCTGCAGAAACTTGTTTTGACAGCAGCAGAGGACAGACAAGGCATGGCAATGCATTTCCAAGAAAATGTTTGCACAACCACACTCCTTATCATGTTTAAGACTCAAGGGAGTATGGTGCTCGACCCTCGGACCACCAATCGCGCATTTCAATGCATGATGGCCCAAGAAGCCAAGTTGGGCATTTTAATGTCAAATGTAATGCACAAAAACATATAAGGAACCCAACCTCAATCATGGTGATTCAAAAGGCAAGGCATGCATGCCAAATGCAACCTAAGCATGTGAGCTAAGTATGTAACATGAGCATGGAGGCAAGTACGCAAGCATGCAATATGTACTAGGCACACAACCTAAGCAAACAAGCATGCAAGGCATGGGACAACTATGCTAATGACAAGCATGCAACAACACATGGGGCAAACATGTAACAACATGTTAAGCAACCTAAAGCCACAAGAGTGCATGCCAAATGCACTACCACTTAAGCATGATAACAAGATGTTTATGGGCCAAGTATGTGACAACATGCAAGGCTAATGTACACACAAACATTCATGCACACATGGTCCAATACTTGAGCATAAAAAGGCTAACATGGACAAATAGCATACACGATAAACTTTGAAAACATGTAGAAGATGATGCCAAATCAACCTACCAATGCAAGCAAGGCATGCAACCAAGTCCAAGGACTTAAACTATGGTCAAGTGACACATGAAGCAAATGACCAAAGTGGTTCAAAACAGTCCCAAATCATGCCAAAGTAAGCCCCCAAAACCACTTAGATGGCATCTAAATGACCTAATCTTAGAGGCATGCACAATGGTACAAACAAGGAGCATAAGACACAAGCCTTTTGAAGCATTAAAGGGGCATCAAATGCAAGCATACAAGCATGCTATATGGACTGAAATGACATAAATAATGGTGCCAAACCATTGAAATGATGCAAATAGAGCATGCTAGAAGGTCCAACACTCAAAAGCCTACAAGTTAGGTTGCATGGTAGCTATACAAAGCAAGCCATAGATGGCCCGAACAACCAAAAACAGACCTCAAACACACTAAAACATGCATAAAAGCTTCACAAAGCTAAGCCAAAATCATGCTAGAAACAAGGCTCAAAGCACAAAGCATGTTAAGGCAATTTTATGACATTACAAGACAAGTATGCAAGGCATGCATGGTGTGTCTAAACCAAGTAAAAACAATGCTATATCATGGCAAAATAAGCACAAATAACACTTAAGACATGGCCAACATAAACTTAAAAATAGTGCTCACACATGAGGCTAAAATGGCACTTTTTAAAGACAACAAGGAGAAGGGATGGCCCTTTCCTTTTTAGGACCTTAAGACGCCATCCTCACCACTGAAATCCCTCAAGATTTTAGTGGTGAGGAGGCCCAAACAAGGTGGTCCCGAAGCTCACCAAAAGTAGCACAAAATGGGGCCAAACAAGGCCTAAAGGGGGGTAAACAACCCCAAACAACAAAGTGACCTTAAACAACTATTTAAAGCACTCAAAGACAAGACTTTTTTAGTTTATGACAAAGCCCAAAATAGCATGCAAGACAGGCTAAAAGTGTGTGCAAAAACGGGGAATAAAGAGGGTAAGAAGTGTTACCCTTGTAGCCAAGAAGTTCCAGCAGCTTATGGACCAAAAATGTAGGCCTTCAACCTCTGAAAACCAGCTCCAAGAACCTTAGAGTGATGGAGGAAGTGTGTGGTTGTGAGGTGGTGTGTAAAGGGGTCAAGAACCAACACTTATGGAGCTTGGATGTAGAGATATAGAGAGATACAACTCTTGTATACCTTAGACCAATTGTTGGAACCCTTGCAATGAAAGAGAAGCTCTTCTTTTATAGAGGAAGAAGGGTCAAAGCTTCTCTTACAAGCTTGGAAGAAAGGGGCCAAGCTTCTTTTAGAAGCTTGGAGCAAAAGGGCCAAGAAGGCCAAGCTTCTTGGAGAAGCTAGACAAAAGGGCCAAGCTTCTTGGAGAAGCTAGAGGAAAGGTGCAAAAGGTTCAAGCTTCTTGGAGAACCTAAACTAAGGGTTCAAAGGGTTCAAGCTTCCTCAAGAAGCTGAAAACTAAGGGTTCAAAAGGTTCAAGCTTCCTCAAGAAGCTAAAACATGGGGTTCAAAAGGTTCAAGCTTCATCAAGAAGCTAAAATAGGGGGTCAAAAGGTTCAAACCCCTTCAAGAAAAGGTCTCGGCCAGAAAAAGTGGCTAATCGGCCAACAAAGTTGGCCGACTGACCACAAAATGTGCCGACCGACCATCAATAGTGCCGACCGGCCATCACCAGTGGCCGGTGGCAAGGAAACAAGGCCGGTGGCCTCAAGCCATGGCCGGTGAGGTGTAGGGATGGCCTACAAGCTATTTTCCACCCTCAGAAGCAAAATAACAAGTGTTTGATGCAAAACCAAACACAAAACAAACAAGTCGAGAGGCCTTGAGGCAAGGCGCGTAGCCGAAACCTCCGAGAACTCAAGACGAACACGAACAGGGATGATCATCGAGTGTTCAAACGATGACGTCCAAGTCTTGAGGACGGTCAAAAATGGGGTGTCTACACCTCGACGTCTGGCTGATTAGATTAATGAATTTGCCCTTGCCCCAACTAATGCATGAACTAGAAGGCCGAATGCTATTAGTTCATGGAGTGGCTGGGGCACACGAGATGATCGGCGTCAGGCCTGTACATTTGGCCGAATAGATTAATGAATCTGCCTTGCTTCAGCGGATGCTGGAACTCATAATTTGAACTCACAATCTGATCGGCGCAAGGCCTCGACGTCTGGCCAATTAGATTAGTGAATATGCCCTTGCCCCAACTAATGCATGAACTGGAAGGCTGAATGCTGTTAGTTCATGGAGTGGATGGGGCACAGGAGATGATCGACGCCAGGCCTGTACATTTGGCCAAGTAGAGCTTGATTGAATCTAGCAAAAGGCTTTAAAATTTAGCATTGATGAGATCACCTCAGGGATGCTGCACTCGTAAGGAATAAATGGGGTGGGTGCTGGGTGTGTGAAGGGGCTATTGTCGCATGCAGAGCCAATAAATTGAGGGGGGAAAAGAGTAGTGTGATGATTGTGGATGGCAAGAAGGTTATTCTTTAATAGCAGAGGAGAAGGGAGAACACTCGCAGAGTTGGACACAGAGATGAATCGAGGTGGCGAGCCTACACGCATGGGGAGTAGGACGTCGAGGGAACATGAAAAATGCCAGTCCCTGCGTTGTTGAAGTAGGTCACCCAGAAGGGAGAAACAGCAACGGCGCAGCTCCCCTCTACCACGCTCGAGAGAAGAAACCAGAGTGACGTCGCGCCCATTAAGTTTTACGGTTTTTGTGGGGATCAAACCGATGACGGAAGCGGATTCAATTGTTAACGATCCAAATGTGGCAGTCGAGTTTGGTCGACAAATTTTTCCACTAGAAGTCTAGCAGTCGATGGTCGGTCAACCTGACTTCGAAGTGTTTCGGGAGGGCATTCATGGAGCGGTGAAAGGGCTGTATACCGCCTATGAAATCGGCATGCGTCGTCGTGCCACGCGGCCAGAGATAGAGCAGAAGGACAAACGCATTCGAAGCTTAGAAGCTTGTGTAAATAAGGCTGAGCGCGAACTAAGGTCGGTCAAAACTGTCGAGAGACAATTGGCCGGCCAAGCTAACCCGATTGTGGAAGAAAGGGTGACCCAACGGCTTATAAGTCATGTGATTGCCGATCGAGATACGACAAGCATGTTTGCAATAGAGGCTACAAAGACCGGGGCTTATGAACAAGGCTTCCATGAGGGCGGAAAAGTTGGGATACAGAAGAGTAAGGAAAAGCTTGCCGAGGAGGTCTGTCGATGCGAGAATCATGGATTCAAACATGGGTGGGTCAAGGCTCTCCAGGCTGCAGAGGCTCTCCGAGCAGTAGGGGTTGATTCGGCGTTGCCATTATATCAGAGTCATCATTTTCCCATTGCGGCTTTCGAAGTCGAGAAGAGCGATGACGAGAGGGGATACCGAATAAAACTAAACATATTGTATCGCTCTAACGTAGATTGTGAGCGAATTATGTATTATCAATTATTTCAATGAAACATTATTTTAAATGTTTGTATGTTTGTTTCAATTTATATTTATAAATTCAATTATGGTCATCTTCCATTTTTCGTCAATCATAATATTCAGTTATTTTAAATGCTTGTCAATTATAATATTCACAAAAAGCGCACCGAATTCGGAGGCTTACTCGGCCTAAAAGTGTCATTCACTGATGGGGCTCCGAATTTGGAGACTTTTATCTTTGCCAATCGTGAAATCCACGAAGGGCGCTCCGAATCCGGAGACTTAGTCGGCCCAAACGTGTCTTGCACGGATGGGGCTCCAAATTCAGAGGCTTTTATCTTGGCCAATCGTGAAATCCACGAAGGGCGCTCCAAATCCGGAGACTTAGTAGGCCCAAACGTGTCTTGCACGGATGCGGCTCCGAATTCGGAGGCTTTTATCTTGGCCAATCGTGAAATCCATGAAAGGCGCTTTGAATCCAGAGGCTTACTCGGCCCAAAAGTGTCATTCACTGATGGGGCTCTGAATTCGAAGGCTTTTATGTTGGCCAATCATGAAATCCATGAAGGGCGCTCCGAATCCGGAGACTTAGTCGGCCCAAACGTGTCTTGCACGGATGGGGCTCCAAATTCGAAGGCTTTTATCTTGGCCAATCGTGAAATTCATGAAGGGCGCTCCGAATCTGGAGGCTTAGTTGGCCTAAACGTGTCATTCACTGATAGGGCTCTGAATTCGGAGGCTTTTATCTTGGCCAATCGTGAAATCCACTATGGGCGCTCCGAATTTGGAGACTTAGTCGGCCCAAACGTGTCTTGCACGGATGGGGCTCCGAATTCGAAGGCTTTTATCTTGGCCAATCGTGAAATCTACGAAGGGCGCTCTGAATCCGAACGCTTAGTCGGCCCAAATGCATCTTGCACGGATGGGGCTTCGAGTTCAGAGGCTTTTATCTTGGCCAATCATGAGATCCATGAAGGGCGCTCCGAATCCAGAGGCTTAGTCGGCCCAAAAGTGTCATTCACTGTTGGGGCTCCGAATTCGGAGGCTTTTATCTTCGAAGTAAAATTTCATATAGTGAGATAAGAAGTCTTGCAATATAAAAGTGAAAGTTGTAAATGACGAACATTCAAAACAAGTTATCACGCCCCACAAGTCGGGTTAATGATAAAATTTACACAAATGTGTGGAATTCCAAGGACGTGGCAGACTTCTCCCAAGCATGTCTTTGAGCTGATATGCCCCTGCTCCCGCGATTGAATCGATCTGATAGGGGTCGTCCTAGTTAGGACCTAGTTTTCTGTCAGCCGGATTCTTGGCAGCTGGAAGTTCTTTCTTGAGGACCAATTCTCCTAGTGTATAGCAGTGTAGCTGAATACGTTGATTATATGACTTAGCAAGCTGTTACTGGTACCGTGCCATGGATACAAGGGCACGGTCCGTCGTTCATCAATCAGAGTCAAATCCAAGGCCAACATCATATTATTTCGGCCCATATCAAAAACTTTCAATTTCAAGGTTGGGAGGCCGATCTCCAGGGGAATGATTGCTAGTGTTCCAAAGCATAAAGCAAATGGCGTTTCCCCAGTGGATCAACTCGGAGTAGTGCGATGAGCCCACAACACACTCGGCAATTCTTCGACCCATATGCCTTTAACTTTTTTCAGCTTCTTCCTGATGCTGTCCAAGATGGCTTTGTTGGAGTTTTCAGCTTGACCATTGCTCTGTGGATAAGCCAAGGTGGAGAAATAGGGCCGAAAACCATACGTGCTGCATAATTCTCGGTAGACATCGCAATCAAACTGGGTGCCTTTGTCTTAAATGAGTGCTCTTGGAATGTCGAATCATGCTATGATATTCTTCCATACAAAATGCCTAACATCAGTATCTCAAAAGTGTGTCAGTGCCTCCGCTTCGACCCATTTTGTGAAGTAATCTGTCGCAACAATCAAAAATCGCTTGTTCTCTGGGGCCCGTGCCAATGGCCCAATGATATCAAGCCCCCATTGAGCGAACGGCCAAGGACTGGTGATTGAGCTCAACTCCTCAGCAGGCAAATGGGTTAAAGAGGAAAACTTCTGGCACTGTTCACATTTCTTGACGTAACACTCGGCATTAGCTTTCATGGTCGCCCAGTAGTACCCCTGTGTTACAGCTCGATGAGCCAAAAAACGCCCACCAGAATGGGCACTGCAACACATTCTAGGTATGCACCGGAAAGGAATTTTTTGTAGAGCTTTCCCTGCGGATCTAAGTAATATCGCAGGGCTTTGTTTCGCAGTTTGTGCGCTTCTTTCTTGTCCGTCAGGAGTTGCTCAGAAGATAAAAATGCAGTGATGGAGTCCATCCAACTTGGACCAGATTCTATGATATTGATTTGAATTAACTTTAAGAGGGTAATGCTCGGCTCAAGGATGAATCCTACTTCAATTGTCTATTTAATTTCTGAGTTGATAGCGGAGGCTAGGCAAGCCAGGGTGTTTGCATGTGTGTTCTGATCCCGGGTTATTTGATTTAATTCATGATGGTCAAATTTTGCCAACAAAAAATTCGTCGTTTTCATGTAAGCTGTCATACTGTCCATTTTGGCAGCGTATTCTCCATTCAATTGGTTGATGACTAGCTTTGAGTCGCAGAAGACAAGCAGACGCCAAGCACGAAGGAGATGTGCGTTCCGTAAGCCAGGTAACAATGCTTCATATTTGGCCTTATTGTTCGATGCTTCGAAGCCCAGTTTGACAGCCTACTCGATTATTGCCCTGTCGGGAGCGATGATCACTACGCCTGCCCCACTGCCACGTTGGTTGGATGATCTATCACAATACAACTGCCAAATGTCCCTAACATAAATTCTCCAGTTCGGCTTAGGTTGAGTTTGATCAGACTTAAAGTCGGCGAGACATCCAGTGAATTCGGCCACAAAGTCGGCGAGCACTTGCCCCTTGATTGAGGTTCTGGGCAGAAATTGAATATCGTACTCGCCGAGTTTGAGAGCCCATTTTGAAATGCGCCTTGATGTTTCTGCACTACGGAGTACTGAGCGGAGGGGGTAGTCCGTTAGTACCCTAATGGTATGCCCCTGAAAGTAATGCATCAGTTTTCTTGCTGCCATGACGAGAGCAAGGACGAGTTTTTCCAACGGAAGGTAACGTGTTTCGGCGTCAACCATTGCTTTGCTCACATAATAAATTGGCCGCTATTCCCCTAGTTCTTCCTTTAACAGTATGGCATTGACGGCCCGGTCAGAAACTGCCGAATATAAAATGAGCGGATCACCTGCCGAAGGCGTTGTCAAGAATGGAACTGATCGGAGGTAAGTCTTCAAACCGTCCAAAGCGGCTTCGTACTCAGGGGTCCATTCAAAAGCTTTACCCTTCCGAAGGGTATAAAAGAATTGTCGGCAGCGATCTGTGGAACGACTGATGAATCTATTGAGTGCGGGGGCCATTCCCATCAGCTTTTGAACCTCTTTGACCGACCAAGGAGAGCTGAGTTCTAAGATTGCTGTGATTTGCCTCGGGTTGGCTTCGATTCCGCGGTGGTTGACAATGTAGCCAAGGAATTTGCTAGATCCGATGCCGAAGGCACATTTGGAAGCGTTCAGCTTCATTTTGTATTTGTGAAGAATGCTGAATGTCTTTTCCAGATCGACTAGATGAGTTTGCTCTTCTTTGGACTTGACCACCATATCATCTATGTACACTTCCATAGTACGGCCGAGTTGCTCCTTGAACATGGCAGTGACTAGTCTTTGGTAGGTTGCCCCTGCATTCTTCAGCCCGAAAGGCATAACCTTATAGCAATAGGTTCCCCTTGGGCTGAGGAATGCATTTTTGTCTTGGTCCTCCGGATGCATGGCAATTTGAGGGTAGCCTCTGTATGCATCCAAGAAGCTCATACGTTGATGATGTGCCGTTGCATCTACGAGTTGGTCTATTCTGGGGAGGGGAAAGCAATCCTTGGGACAAGCTTTGTTTAAGTCCGTGAAATCCACACAAACACGCCAAGTTCCATTTTTCTTCTTTACAACTACAGTATTCAATAACCATGTAGGATAGGTCACTTCACAGATTGCCTCGGCATCAAGCAATCGGTCGACTTCTTCAACAACGGCAGTAGTGTGTTCCGTGGCTGAACGCCGACTTTTCTAGATAATCGGCTTACATTTGGGATCAACGTTTGAGCGGTCTTGAGACACAAATGGATCCACTCCCAGCATCTCATATGGTGACCATGCAAATACATCAAGGTTGTCGAGTAAGAAGGAAATCAGCTCATGCCTATCGACTTTATTCAATGCAGTGCCAACCATGAAGAACTTGTTAGGATTCCCGTCAATTTTTATCCGATCTAGGGCTCCGGTTGCCTTTTCACATGGGAGCCACCCAACATCGTTGAGGCTCTCTTGATCTGGCACTTCAATTAAATTCACTTCCAGCTTTTTTGGCGTCTTTGTGGCAAGAAGATAGCATGCCTGTGCCGATTTTTGGGAACCTCGAATTTGCTCAATACCGCATTCAGTCGAAAAGCGAAGTAGCTGATGGTAGGTGCTTGGCATGACCTGCATGGTGTGCAGCCAAGTTTGTCCCATGATGAGATTATACGGTGAAGGAAGCTTGACAATCAAAAATTCTACATCCACTAATCGGGAGCCCGCCCGAACTGGTAGTGTGATTTTGCCCAAAGGATATTCCGGATTAGCGTTGAAGTCGAATAACAGATAATGAGCGAGAGACAGATCCGACTCAGTGAAGCCGAGCTTGATGAAGGTCTTGTAGTACATAACTTTCGAAGTACTCCCCTGGTCAATGAGAACACGTTCAATGGGAATCGGTTTACGCATAGTTCGATGACCAAGGGATCATTGTGGGGAAGCGCTACGCCGACCAAATCAGAGTCATCGAAAGTAATATTCGCAGCTTCATGGGGCCGTTGCGCTAGTGTGACTTGCTTTTGGGGGATGGGATGCGACTGAATTGTATGTACCGTGGATGCCGTCGGCAAGTTGTATATCATATGGATTACGCCGAGTGGAGGTGAATCTTGCCGTAAAGCAATTGTTTTGGTTGAGTTGTTCTTCCGAACGTGTTACTTAAGCCGACTGTCTTGTACCAACTCCTTAAGGTGATCCTTCAATGCATAACAACTGTCGGTATCATGACCGTGGTCTTTGTGATATTCGCACCGCCTATCCCGTCTCCTCGTGTCGGGAAGTCCCACCATCTTGGGTGGCCATTTAAAGAACGGAAGGTGATGAACTTTAGACATAACCGTGCTGATTGGCTCCGACAACTCTGTATATTTCTTTTCCGCGCGCCTTATGTGCTTACTGTTCACTTGAAGTTGTTCATTAGCTCGGTGTGAACATTGGTCATTTGATTGGCGTGAATCTTGTCTTTTGTCTCGTTTAGCCCGATTCTGTGGTTCAGGGCTCCACGATGGTACAGAATTTATCGGCTGAACAATTTCAGATGGGGCCTTCTTGTTGGCCTTGTGCCCGACTTTGACCCGCAGGGTGTCATCTTCCACTTTGTAGTATCCCTTGACTTTCTTCATTAGTGACCAAACTGTTTTAGGGGGCCTTCTGGTCAAGGAGCTGAGGAGGGCACTATCGGGACGCAATCCCATTTTAGAGGCCGTGTTGGCCATGGAGTCATTACAGGCATCATCTACTAGATTAAAGCATTTCCAATAGCGCGCCGAATACGCACGTAGGGTTTTCCCTGGTTGGATTTGCATTGCCCAGAGGGAATCAGCCTGCTTCGGCTGGACCTCATTGGTGATGAACCTTGCCCTGAAGGATTTTTGGAGTTGATGGAAACTCTTAATCGATGCCGATTCCAATTTATAATACCATCTGACGGCCAATGGTCCCAAACTACTCAGAAATATTTGACACATGAGGGCCTCGTCGTCTGCATGAAGTGTCATGGCTTGCTTATAATGACGAATGTGATCAGTGGGGTCTAATTTTCCCTTGTATAGGGTGAACAATGGAGCTTTCAACTTTTTGGGTAGCACTACCTTTGCAATCCGTCGCACATAGGGGTCATGTTGATCCTCTTCGTCTGAATCATTTCTTCTTCGCTTATTCCGTGCACGTGAACTGCCTTTGGAAGAACTGGAGACCTCGACTCGTCCCTTCCTTTTGGATTTTGGGGATGATGAGTCAGAATCACTGCCACTATCATGTCTCCGAACTTGAGGTCGTCAACCATTCTTTCTTAGAGGTCGTCCCGGATCTTGGCGCACGGCTTGTTGGGATTTTGCCACCTCAAAGGCCAAATCTTGTCGAAGGTGCTCGTTCTCATCCATCATGTTTTCCAACCTCTGTTCGTTTTTCTTTTCCTGATCCATAATCGCTTGCATTGTCTCATGTGCTGAAGTCGAGGGTGAGGTCTGGACAACTGAGTCGAAGTTCAAGGCCCTTCGTGCGGTAATGTTCTCTGGCCCAAGCATGTTTCTTGGAGTGGTATCATCTCGTCGCGTAAGGTCGTCAGCAACTACCGGAGGATCTTCCGTCACGCCCGCCATGGATATGTTGGAGTATTCCCACAGACGGCGCCAATTGTGGAGAAGTGGTTTGGAAATACTCTTTGGATCCTGTAGGACGCTCTTGATCCTCAGCTAGTCACCTGCAAAGGAATGAACACTCCGGTCGGGGGTGTCAGAATTAGCACTCCGATGGATAAGTGAGTGTATACTCTCTTGGTAGCTTGTATCTTAAGTTAATCTTACTTGTTCTTACATACCTTTCTTTGGATGATACTCCTCTATTTATATTTTTGTTTTGGGCCTCCGAGATGGGCCCACCCTCAATCCATTGCATGTTTATTTATTCGGCTTTTGTTCAATTGGTTCTTAGGCCGATTAGTCTATTCGGTCTTGCGATCATCCAGGATGGATCCGAATACAAATTCCACCCTTGACTTTCCTCATACCGTCATTCAGCTTTATTGCATGTATACCAACAATATCTGGCTCCCACACTAGGGTTTTGAGTTTTGATTTGAGGCTTTTCAATTTGAAAATTAGGGTTTAGGGTTTTTCAATTTCAAAATTTAGGGCTTTTCAATTTGGGGTTTAGTGTTTAACTTGGATGCTTTTCAATTTGTTCTGAATTTATTATCTTTTCTTGTTTGGTTTCCTGAATTTATTTATTTGTTTTCTTTATTTTATTTTTTTATTTTCATGCTTTTGTAACATCTATCTGATATTCAGTGTTCACTTGCAAAATCTGTATTTTCCCTTTGTTGGCTATATATTTTGTACAGACCTATCGCACTCTAAACCGTGGATTATATGGGGCAAATTAGGGAATCAGTAAAGGTCTCCATCCATCAATAAATGCGTGGTAACCTGTGGCAATGGATCCGTGAGACATGGGAATAGTCATGATATCCCAGGTGGCGTGGCCAAATGATTTTCTACAGTTTAAGTTCAAATTTAAGAAGAAAACACAACCATGAAGACTAGAATGGTGGAAAGCAAATTGATCAAAACCGCAGGCCACACTCAGTGATTATAGAGATCATTTCCACCATTATCACCTACTTCGACGGATTATCAGCCACTTTGACGGTTATATTTAGAGCCTATAAATAAAGGAGAGTGCTAATAATGCAGAAGGGGAAATCATATCCAAAAACTAGTTCGTTCATTTTATACTTTCCAGTCCTTTAAATTCTAGTCTTTACATTTCTGTACTGCACTTCAAATTCCAATGAGTAATTCTAAGTTAGTCTGTTGCTGTAATCCCCTTCGAAATTGTGAAAGTGTGAAGGTACAATTGTAAACTTGTATTTAGTTAATAAAAGATTAATTTCTGGCACTATTGTTCCCTCTTTCTTTATTCTAGTCTTTTCTCCTAAAAACTAAGCCACCAGTAAAGTCCTCTTCATTAAGGCTGAAAGATTTTTAAAACAATCGTCTGACTGATTGGTTGGCATTTATTAATCTTTGTAAGAACTTATTGATCCTTGCTGGCATGCTAGAATTACAATTCTAACCTTCGAAAGGCAAAAAATCCAACATATATTTTTGGCACGCCCAATGGGACTTAATAATGGCTAGACGTAGGAGACAAAGAGAAAATGAATGCCTCAAAAAAGGTTTTGAAGGAGATGTAGAACCACATAACCTAAAGGATAATGAAATATCACATCCAGTGGATATGCCTGTCTCAATAGATCCTCCACAAATGGTCGAAAAGACCAGCACTTAAGGGCATACAACGGATGTTCAAAATATTGGACAAGGCCATGAAACTGGACCATCAACTATCCCCTCTACCCAATCAATGAATCTATGGGGAGGGTTAGTAGATGCTATGAAACAGCAATTAATGTATACAATAAAAAAATGGGCAACATCCTTTTTGGATCGAATGAATTCTCATTAACCACCTGTCATGAGGCAAGTTGAGGACATAAGTCATCTTCAGTATAGATTGGCTCGAGATAAATAGCCTATGCAAAATAATGGATAGACTAGTGGTCAAGCTAATAATCAGAACCATGAGAGACCATCATCTATGCCTCAATCATTGTACGAAGCTCCTCCTAGACCACTGGCAAGTCAAAGTGCACCAATGCCTACCAGCAAAACCATACATATTGGTGGGTCTGGACTGACATAAGGGAATGGCATGCGAGTGTTCTCAAATCCCATGTTTGAACCCATGTTTGGCACACGGGTGTTTACCAATCCTGTGTTCGAGTCCACACCTGGGGGGTTGGAAGTAATTTCTATGGTTGGAAGAGAAACAACACCAATTCCTCCTCCTATTGGTCCTTTTGCAGTACCTGTCGTAGGGCAGATGCCTGCTCCAAGAGGGCAGCCATATCCTCAACATCAACCAACACAGTAGGGACAACCAGTTCCAAATGTGCCTTCCCATAGACCAGGAGGGCCTCAAGCACATGGAGTTCCTCCAAACCCTGTGTTTGTTCCTCCGGTAATGGCCCAACCAACACAAAACATAGTTCTTAGGGACCAAATTGCTGACAATGTTAGAGAATTTGTGGACCCATGGCCCGGGGGTTCCAGACTCCTATGTACAGAAAACCTTACCCAGAATGGTTAGATAGATTACATGAATATCCGAGAGGATTTAGGATACCAGACTTTGTCCTTTTTTATGGAAATGGAAACCAGTCAATTGTTGAGCACATTGCCAGATTTACAGGCCAATGTGGTGAATTCACCAACAATGGTTACATGAAGCTAAGAATTTTTCCAAACTCTCTAACTGGGGTGGCCTTCGTATGGTATACAAACCTTGCACCTGGCTCTATCCATACTTGGCAACAAATGGAAAAGGTATTTCATGCCTAGTTTTTCCAAACAAAGCCTGAAGTATCTATGGTAGACTTGGCAAGGTTGAGCCAGAGGCCTGATGAAAAGGCTGCTTAATTCATTGCCAAATTCAAAAGGGCACAAAACAAATGTAGGGTCGTACTACCTGAACCTGAATTTGTAAGATTCGCCCAAAATAGGCTAGAGTTTAGGCTTCGACAGAAGTTTGATTCAACAAAGTTTCGAGACCTAGTAGAACTAACTTACAAAGTTGCTAGATATGAGACTCTCCTTGAAGAAGAACAGGATCGAAATAATGCATCTTATAGGACCTACTATAGGGACCCTAATTTTGAAATTGATGCAGCAAATATTATAGGCCAAGAACCTATGATCTGTGAAGCATTAATTCAGAAAGATACCACTATCAATCAACAGTTTAAAAAGAAAGATCTTCATAGGAAGTATTCTATCAATATATCAAAAGCAGACGATGATCATTTGTTAGCAACACATTTGTTAAAATTGCCTAAGGGAGTTAAGATCCCAACTTCAGAAGAAATAAAAGGCAAAATGTACTATAAATGGCATAATTCTTGATCTCATTCAATTAAAAACTGCATTATTTTTCGAGATAGGATTCAAGAGCAGATTCAGAAAGGAAGATTGAAATTCCCAGCCAACGCAGAGAAAGCAATGGGAATTGACATTGACCCTTTTCCAGAAATCAAAGAAGCTGCAGCCAATGGTGGCACGCCATACTTTCTTGCCCAAAAGTTGGAGAAGTGCCTTTCCTTGAAAGAGTTAGACGAGGTCAATGTGCACGTGCATGTGGTTGGTCCAAATGCCTTTCAGAAGAATGCACAGTTTTCACCAGCAAGTGGGCAGAGTTTTGTAGGCCAAAAATATGATCTTAGCGAAAAGCTAATAGATGATGACTCACTCGAAGCAGCTGTTATACAACGGATGTGTCCCAGATGCAGGTTGAGTTACAAATGGTTGAAGGGGCTTCCAGTTGATGAGAAACAGTATTACAAAGATGTGCAGAGGGATCGTAGACCAATCAATGCCTACAACAATAGGGCATATCCAAGTGGTTCTAACCAGCAATCATCCTTGGAGAGGCCATTAGATACCAGGAATCTGTCGAAAGGCAAGCGGCCATTGTATGAAACCAAGCCACCAAACTACTACAGAATGACCAGTAAGCCTGTGAGTAAGCCTGAGATTGGTTTAAAGCAGAGAATTAAGACCAATGATTAGCCTTTGAAGACAAAAGCAGCAGGCCCAGCAGCCGCCACTGATTGGGATTCAAAGACAAAAGCAGCAGGCCCTATAGCCGGCATAGTGGGTTTATGGGTACTAGGAGTACTAGATTGGTTTGTCATGCAAAACAAACCTAAGATGATACCAACCTAGAGGAAGACCTTTGGAAGTAAGGAAAGAATGATTAAGCCTTCTTATGTGGCCCCAAACAATTGGATTTTACTTAAAAATCCCAAGACAAAGGAACTAGACATGGTTCTTGTCATCTCTAGATCTTAGAGGAGAAAAATCCAGCGAAAGTTCACTTAATACCATAGGGATCTTAGGGAAGCTGGTGAGGGCACCTTCTTTGTGCAATTAAGGGGTCAACTAGGAGAAGGTTTGAAGCCTATTCCTAAGCTCAACAGAACTACCAACAGAGAAAAATTGTCTAAGGTTCATACTGAACTAAAAACAAAAGAACAGTCAAGTTTGGCAGGCCTCGAAAAGGCCTTAATGGAGAGTGATAAGAATAGTGAGGCAGCCGAGGAAATTGAACCAGGCCAAGAACAGGCAATGGTCGAAAAAGATATGTTCGAAACTTTTGTAGTTGAACAGTCAATGTTTGTGTTCAAGGTAGATCAACAACAGACTGCTATTAAGGAACCTGCCAGCTCAAAGGTTCCAGAATGTAGTATGGAAGATGCACCCTAGCCATCTAGTCAGGCTAACAGAGAATGAAAGCAAATATAGCCAATGGTGCAGTTTGGCTTATTCTCTCCAATACCAATCAATATGGCATATGTATTGCCTCAGGAATTTCAAGTAGAAGAAAGGAAATTAGGAGGGGCAAGAGGATGACCCTATAGAAGTTTCCTTTGAAGTCTCAAAAACAAGCATAGTTCAAGGGGAGTCTGAAGTAACTGGGTCTATGGGGATTGAGGAAGAAAGTGAAGAGGTAAGTATAGTCAATCTATTATACCCCCTATGAATTTCCCACATCATCTACGACTTAGCATGTTAAACCCTTGTACATTAAGGCATACTTCGATAGAATAGAAATGAACAGGGTACTAGTGGATAATGAGGTAATAGTAAATCCGCTCCCTCATTCATCTTGAAAAAGTTGGGTAAAAGGAATCCCAGGTTGATCCCGACAAGTACGACCATTGCTGGTTTTGCGGGGTATAAACAGATGGCCCAAGGCATATTACCCATTAATCTAAGTATGTAAACAAGGGATTGTATGACTGCCTTTTTTGTCATAGACAACAATGCCAAATATAATGCTTTGCTTGGCAAAGATTAGATCCACACCAACAAATATATGCCCTCCTCTTTACATTAAAAGGTGGTGATAGCCTGAACAATGGGGAGACAGTGGAGATAGATGCAGGCCCACATCCCTTCATTGCTTGTATAGATTTTACAGAAGCAAAGCTGTATACCGAATGGGTGGTTCCATTAAGCATACTGAGGAAGCCTGATGGGATAGCCGAAGTGACGACAAATGAGAAGTTGACACACCTGAAACACTTGGTACATGAGAGTGCAGATGATGAATACACTATCAAAGATACCAACAATGCCTGGTTGTAGGAAGGAGGATCAAGAAGCCAGACCTTTGGCTTTGGTAAAGTTCTTCACATTGAACATCAATGTAATAGTCTAGAAGCTTCGGAAGGAAGAAAAGGAAGCCATAATGATTGGTTGCTGCAAACATGAGCAAAAGGAGGCCAAACCATTGGCTCTAAGCAAACATTGGGCATTGGACATTGAGATTAAAGTCCAGGAGATACAGGAAGAAGAGGCTCTATGGATAGACTTTGCTGATGTAGAAGAAAGCAAAGAGGTTGAGCTAGGAAAGGTTGTGATAGATCAGGACAAGAGGGTTGTTTCGAAGCCAGCAGAAGCTGAAGGAGAGACAGTGGTAAGCGCCCAAATGTAAGATCCTTTAGAGGAGATCAATCTAGGGAATACATCAGTACAACAACCTACCTATATTAGTGTCTGGTTGGATCCTATAGCCAGGAACCAGTTATTGGCCCTATTGAAAGAATAAAAGGACTATTTTGCTTGGTCTTACAATGATCTGGCTGGATTGGATAGGTCATTAGTGGAACATAGACTTCTAGTTAAGCCAAATTTTAAGCCATACAAGCAGAAGCATAGGCGAATGAGTCCTGAGGTGATTCAAAAGGTGAAAGATGAGATAGCTAGGCTAATCAAAGCAAGCTTTATTAGAACAACTAGGTATGTTGAATGGCTATCCAATATAGTGCCTGTGATTAAGAAGAATGACAAGTTGAGGGTCTGTATTGACTTCCGAAATTTGAATTTGGCAACTCCGAAAGATGAGTACCCCATGCCTGTAGTGGATCTACTGGTAGACAGTTCATCAGGACATAGGATCTTGTCAATGATGGACGGTCACTCTGGCTACAACCAAATATGCATAGTAGAGAAGGATGTTCACAAGACACCCTTCAGGTGTCTTGGGAACATTAGGACCTTCGAATGGGTTAAAATGCCATTTGGTTTGAAGAATGCTGGAGCAACATATCAAAGAGCAATGAACACCATTTTCATGATCTCAATGTATCATCAAAGTTGGTGAAATTACTTGTTCCAAAATCAAGCTTAATACGAAGCCTTGATTATGGGACTTGAGATACTCATTGGTTTATAGGCTCATGTAGTTGATATATTTGGAGATTCTCAATCAGTAATTAATCAAGTAAAAAAGATCATTAAATGTCAAAGTGCAAGCATATTACCATACTATGTTGCCATTGTACATATGCTTCCCCATTTCCAAGTGGCAGATATAACTTATATCCCAAGATTCATGAATCACAAGGCTAATAATGCGGCCCAGAAAGCATCGAATTTTAAAAGAAAGGATAGTAATATTCAGATAGATATGGGCCAAGCAACATATCAGAAGTTGATACCACCTTTAGCCAAACGAGGCTTATTGGTAAAAGCTAATAAGAATAACTTGGAAGAGCAGGATTGTAGACATCCAATCATTCAGTATTTGACTAGTCCATCTTCGAAGGCTGGCAGAAAGCGAAAATTACAATCTATGCAATACATAGTGTACGGGAATGCTCTTTACAAAAGAGGGGCAGGTGGTCTCTTATTAGAGTGTTTGTGGTCAAAGGAATCATTGACTGCCATGGCTGAGGTGCATAAGGGCATTTGTCGTGCTTACCAGCCTAGAGTTATGATGAGATGGATGTTTTGAAGGCACTCTTATTATTGGCCAACCATACTTCAGGATTGCATAGAGTAAGCATGGTATGATAAGACATGTTCGAATAACTAATCTACATGCAGTGGTAAAGCCATGGCCATTTAAAGGATGGGCAATTGATATGATAGGGAAAATTTACTCATCTTCCTCAAAACAACATTGTTTCATTCTAGTAGCTACAGACTACTTTACAAAGTGCGTTGAGGCTAAGCCCTATAAAACTGTGGATCGGGCAGAATTAATTAATTTCATCAAGGAATTGATCCATAGGTTTGCAATTCCTTACTCGTCTTCCTCAAAACAACACTGTTTCATTCTAGTAGCTATAGACTACTTTACAAAGTGCGTTGAGGCTAAGCCCTATAAAACTGTGGATCAGGCAGAATTAATTAATTTCATCAAGGAATTGATCCATAGGTTTGCAATTCCACAGACCATAACTGTGGATAATGGGACTGTGTTCAATGGAAAGCTAGTAAAAGCTTTCACAACAGAGTTTGGAATTAGTCTTATTAATTCCACCCCCTATTATGCACAAGCAAATGGCCAAGCAAACTCATCAAACAAATCCTTGAAAAAAGGGATACAGAGGGTTGTTGATGACAATCCTAGAGATTGGCATAACTTACTGCTAGATGTATTATGGGCTTATAAGACTTCCTAAAGATCAAGCACATAAATTACCCCTTATACCCTGGTATATGGGCGTGATGTAGTATTACCTATTGAGATCAATATAAAGTCTTTAAGACTCAAATGCCAAGATCATCTAAGCTATGATCAGTATCATCAATGCATGTGTTCGGAATTGGAAAATGTAGATGAGGCCAAAATTTTGGCACTAAACAACATCCTTCTGCAAAAGAGAAAAGCAACCAAAAGCTAAAACAAAAGGGTCCAATACCTTAGCTTTGATTAAGGAGATTTGGTTTGGAAAACAATACTTCTAGTAGTAATTTAAAGCCACGAATTTGGAAAGTGGTCACCTAACTGGAAACCTAAATAGATATGTGCATTCCAAAACCTAATGAAAAGGTATACCAAGTCCATAGAGTCTTGCCTGGGGAGGGGGGGGCGCTACCGTTTAAAGAACCTAAATAGATATGTGCATTCTAGAAAAATTAATGGTAGGTATTTGAAGCATTATTACCCAACTGTGTGGGAAACACAAGGAGTATAGGATCATCATACAAAGCATCAATAAGAAATAAGGACACACTTAGGTAAATACGTATATTTCATTTCATAATGAATCAAGTACATTATGCCACAATTTGGCCCAAAATTCATTACAATGTCTTAATTGTTCCCTTACAATGAGTTCTCTACTTCTAAGGGCTAGGAACAGTTGAATGGCGGTGTTCATCTCTTATCTGTGGTTGGATAGCCCCTGGTGAGAGAAATGTAGTGTTTGTGCAATCTGCTCCAAGGCTAGGTTTACTGCTGCTAGTTTTTTCTCCAATTCTGCCTTCTTATGCAATAATTGGGCTTTAAGCTGTGCGGCAGAAGAGTGTTGTCCTTTCAACATTGAAATTCCATAATGGACTTGATAGACAAACTCCTTGTCTTTTAGGATTGTTTCTCTACAACCTTGGCTAGTTGATGGATATTAACATAGAATTCGATGGTTGCTGCTACTTGAGACAAATGACCTCTAAAGGTAGCATTTGTCTGGTCAAAGAATTGGCAGCATTTGAGGAACCCATTCTTGATGATTGGCTTTTCTAAGGCTTCGAATGGAATCCTCAAGAAAGTTCTAATCAACTCTAAGCAGATGCCTAAATCCACTTGAGGAAGAAGAGTGATAAATTCAGAAGCAGAAGAACTTCCAATTATCTCCAGGAAGGAATCGGCTAAATCCAAGGGTTCAACCTCATTGCCAGATGGAGGCACTAGTGTAGATATGCCGAATAAACTTGCCAGTTGAGCTTCGAAGATGTCTATCTCTTCCTCTGACAAGGGAAGTGTGGAGGAGATACTGGTGGAAGGCAATGCTGAAGTAATTGGTGGAGGAGAAGGAGATGAGGATGCCTCAGCAGCATTGATGGTCCTAGCCACCAACAGGGCCAAAGAAGGAGCACTGGAGCATGACATTGAAGGAAGTATTAGTAGGCTGCTAGTGCCATCTCCAGAGGTACTAATTGCTGGTCTAGAAGAGGGAGTAACATGTGTACTCTTAGAAGGTAAAAGACTGGCTAGGACTTTGGGAGGTGAGGAATCAGGAAAATGGAGGAAATGGTCACCAGGGGCCAATTTAGAAATTTGACGGGATTAGGGAAAGGAGAGGAAATGATGAAAGGCAAGTCAATTTTGAAAGGCACCAGGGAAGAGGCCACCGGGAGTGTAGAAGCAATTGTTAGGAATATCATCTGCAAAGGCTCTACACTCATTGGAAAATTAACATCTACTTTCCCTTTTCCTTTCAGGGCCCTCTTCAAATCTGCAGAGCTAAAAAATGGTCCCTCAGTACTTTGTTGGAGAGGTAGCAGAGAAAATATAGATAGACTAGTTGTTGCTGCATCAAAAGAAAAGAGTGTTAAAAAACAGAACTGAAAGAAGTAAAGCAAAGCCAAAGAGGTTGTAAAAGCAAAAAGAGTTACTAGCAGTTGTAGTAATGATAACTGGAGAGTTGCGAAGGGTGTGATGTTCAGCAGCTTTGCTCTTCTTTGCAGCCTCTTGTTGTATTGCCTTGACGACAGTAGCCTTTTCCTTTAAAATCTTATGCTGCCTCTTCTTCTCAAATCTTTGAAACACTAGGACCTTCTTGGCATGCACCTTTTCTACTGCTTTAACAGCTGCTTCATGAACAGCATCCGTTGGAAGTTGGGCATTAGAGGAAGGTGGCATCTTTCTTCTTTTTAAAGGGGCTTCTTCTTCTTCTTCTTCTTCTTCTTCTTCTTATTCTTATTCTTCTGTTGCTGCTGCTGCTGCTTCTGAAGGGACTTTAAGGGCCTCTTCCATAGGCTCGAGTTTAATGAGGGTCTTTCTTTTCTGCTACTTGCCCTTCAATTTTGCCAAAGTTTGTGCTCTCTGAGACAGGGCATCCTGCAATGTCCCTATAACAATAAAAGAAGCTTTAAATAAAAATAGCAGTATAAAGGAAGGAGGGGAAAGACAAGAGGAACGACAGAACATATACGTTGTACTTCCATATTAACAGACCACCAGGTCTTGAACTTGGTCATGGCCCTACTGTAGGTGGAAAAAGGCATGAATTCGAAGGTGGAGAGATCTCTTTTGAACTTGACTACTGCCTCATCTAGCCTGAATTTTGGTACCTTCACATCATTGGTGTCAAGATCAGGGTTGGAGTGGTTGCAGAGTGGGACAGGAATCCCTTGGCTAAGCCCAAATTTTCTTGCAAATTGGACAGGGCAGTAGGCTTCAGAAATGTACTTGTAAGCTCGAGGGTTTAATGTGCCAATAAAGAGTTCCCTTGGTAGCAGAATGGAGGCCCACATTTCTTTGTGAACAGGCCTAGACCAGGTGGAGTCAGCCAAGAACTCCCTCAATCATGCTGGCCCTACAGCAACATTGAAGGGGCGGAAGAATGAAGACCGAGCTGCCAGTAACAGTTGATAGAAGAAAAAAAAATAATAGACAAAACTGGATGAATATAAAGATACCTTAGCATATCTCTCTCCATAGGTAGTAGGATCTTGTACCAAAAATCTTAAGCTATGGGAGTGAAGGTCAATAAAATATGCAAAAAGCCAGAGCTTGAGGATCCAAATTGGTCCCCCTTGATTAGGCTCTAGAGGCCTCTCACAAAATTAGGAGCAAAATGGCCCAGAACATAAGGGGGCTAGGGCTATTCTTTTCCCTAAAGCCAAAGCCTTGGCCAGAGGGACAAATTCAGGCATTATTTTCTGGAAGGAAGTACATAAGAGAAATTTACAAAGTCAATAAAGAAGGAAACAAAAAAACTCACGATTGGTCATAGGACCTTCTTTTTTGTTCTTAGAGGTGACGAAGTCACTATAAGAAGAATTGCAAGATGGAATAAAGAAAGAGACCTTGAGGTCTGGGTAATGAGGGCCAAAAGTACCACCAATGGGTGAAAGCCCTAGAAGGTGGCACATGTCAAGAACGATGGGGGCCATTATGCCACACCGGAATTGAAAAAAGTTTAATGCAATGTTCCAAAAACAAAGGGCAGTGGGGACAAGAAAGGGGTCCTCAAAAATGATAAACCTAGAAAGACGAAGGGCATCGAGAATGTAGAGGTCTTCCAAATCTTGCTCTCGAGCTCCAACTACTCTATCATACCACTCTTCCCATTCAGTCTTCAACATAGGCCAGCAGCAGTGAGGTCGATTAACCCTTTAATTTCCCCAGTTGAGACTTCATTCGTAGAGAAGGTAATAATTCTCCAAACGCGGATACAATGAAGGAAATGAAGCAGAAACTTCCTTGAAGATGGGGCCAAGAATGAACTCCCCTTGAACATGGTGGTGAGGGACGAAAATCCATCCATCAATAGCACTTTGACCCTCTGGGGTCTGGTATTTGGCTATCTCATTGGTAATGCATCTCCTCAAAGCTACCGAGAGATGAAAGTTCTCAACAACTGGTACTTTCGAGGAAGAAGAAGCCATTAGTGAGAGATTGAAAGGAGGCTGAGGAGAGTGAGGAGTTGAAGTTGACAGCAATGGAAAAGGAAAAGACTGGACAAGCAAATAGGTAAGTGCGTGAGAAGTTGGGGATTTAAAACTGTGTCCAAAATTGCTCATTTAACCTAACAGGTCACATGGGCCTGAGTAAATTGATTGGTCATTTTGACCCATGTGTGATTAAGGCCTTTATTTTAAAAGTCCTGAAGGCACAACAAAGAGAGTTTCCTTCAAAACAGCATCTTGTTACCTTATAAGAGAGGGAAACGTACTTCAAATTGTTCAGCTTGTCTTCAAAATAGGTAGATAGCTTCAAAGCCAATGTTTGCTAAAATGTTGAAGTTTATGTCTTCAACTCAAGAGGAGTTAGGACTTGCCTATTTCGAGAGTTTTAAAAGTACGCATATAGGCTTTCTCTTAAAGAAAATTTCCTTCGAAGGGATATTTTTAATGCTCTTTGATTGAAGGAAGCGTAGTTCTGCTTGGTTTGGCTTCGTAGTAAGTAGGCACTAGGAAGCCAGTAGTTGATGAGCTTACCCATATATGGAAGTACCTTTTGAACTTTCTACTAAGATAGAGCCCTTCGAAGGAAGATCTCGTCACTTTTAAAGGGGAGCTAAATGCTTCGAAACATGTAAACCAGGCTTCGAAATAAAATTTGTTACTTCAAAACTGCTATTTATACATTATATGAACAAATTGAACGATGAAATCATATTAACCATGCAATTGGAATATGAAAACCCAATTTTATCGATATAAACATTCACATTGGGAGAGCCTATTTTGTTATATTCTCAATTTCATAAAAGTAAAGAATGAACAAAGTTACAAGGTCATGAAACTTTGTCCAGCAAAATTCAATAAACACATGTTCTTTTTCTAACCTCTCCTCTATCCTATCTAAATTTGGTTTATCTAATTGGTGAGCCCTTATTTTAGTGGAAGAGTTATTGGGCCATCATCTCAAATTCTGTTTGCTTTAAAGCTTTCTCCACTTCATCCATCTCACCCGACCCATACATATCACCCATATTGGCATCTTCTCCGCACTCTGAATCCTGGTTCTTGAAGTCTTCATAATATTCAAAATGATTCTCTGCCTCATACTGTGTTTGAATGCAAATAGCAAAGATCTCCTCCAACGACTCCTTGGTGGCCAAAGCATTCTTGTACCAGTTGAACAACAAAATGAGCTAAGCATGGAGTTCTGTTTGGGCCACAAGGTTGAGGTTGTGACTTCGAGAGATAATGTCACAAGCCCACAGAAAATTCTTGTGAGGAGTGTCATCTTGAAAGGCTTGAAAGGATAAATGAGAAAAGACAGCAAGTAGGGTTTGGGCTTTATACTGCTAATAAGCAATTGGAGGAACTGGAGCCTGATTGAGGACCAAAATGTTGGCTTTCAAAGAGGGTAAGTTTTAATTCCTCAATCCAATTAGGATTAGGAGGAATAGAATGAGCAATGGGGTCCTCTCTAGAAGAAGGTGGAAACTAAGGCTCATTTACACATTCTAGCCAATCCGAAGAACCAAGTTTTTCTTTCTTAGCCAAGAGTGAGGGGCTCATTCCCAAAGCCTCAATGGGGTGAGGGGCCTTTCGCACTATTTGCTTGGCAAGGTAGAAGTATACCATGCTGAAAGTAAATTATCTTCGAGACAGCAAAGACGGTCGAATGTGATATAAGGATATAATATAGAGTTGTGCAAAGAGTGAGGAATTGTAGTAGGGTCATCGAATGCAACAAATCTGTGATGAATCTGCTCCCTTGTTTGTGGTTGGGTTGGTGTTGGCCAAACATTCCAACCAGTATTTCCAGTAAAAGAAAAGGCAACTTTATCCCATGCAGAAGGTTTTGGAGCAGATGAAGAGCTTCCAAGATCCATTTGGGCAAGTTTTTGGTTTAAAGGATCATATTTTGAGAAAGCCTCCATAACTTGTATAAATAGAGAAGGATAAATATGGCTAATAAATGCATGAAGGTTTTTTCGAGATCGATCATCATTGTCCAAAACCTCTTCGAATGCTTTATCAATGAAAGAGAGAGTTGGATTAGCCATTAGAGAGGTATCAGTACCTTCATTTACACAGATAGTAGAGGTAGTGTTAAAGCATAAAGGAGAATTTAATGAAGTTTAATATCTCATTGCTTGAAAACGGCTACACTTCCAGGGTAAATAAATTCCTTGCACGTCCTAGGACGTGGGTAAAGTGCATTGATCCACTAATATTACCAAGTATTGGATATATTATTGCGGGGGGTAATGTTGGCTATATATTTTGTACAGACCTATCGCAGCCTGACACGTGCATTATAAAGGGCAAATTGGGGAATCAATAAAGGTCTCCAACCATCAACAACTGCATGGTAACCTGCAGCAATGGGAATAGATCCGCGAGACATGGGAATAGTCAAGATATCCCAAGGTGACATGTTCAAGCGGTTGTCTACAGTTTAAATTCTAATTTAGAAGGGAAGCATAACCATGAAGAGTGGAATAGTGGAAAACAAACTAATTAAAACCGCATGCCACACTTAGTGATCATGGAGATCATTTCAACAGTTGTCACCTACTTCGATGGATTAACAGCCACTTCAATGGTTATATTTAGAACCTATAAATAGAGGAGAGTGCTGATAATGCAGAAGGGGAAATCAGATCCAAAACCAGTTCATTTACTTTATATTTTCCAGTCCTTTAAATTCCAGTCTTTACATTCTTGTACTACACTTCAAATTCCTATGAGTAATTCTAAGTTAGTTGTTGCTGTAATCCCCTTCGAAGCTGTGAAAGTATGAAGGTACAATTGTAAACTTCTGTTTACTTAATAAAAGATTAATTTCTGACACTGTTGTTCCCTCTTTATTTATTCTAGTTTTTTCTCCTAAAAACTAAGCCACCAGTAAAGTCCTCTTCATTGAGGCTGAAAGAACTTCGAAACAATCTTCTAACTGATTGGTTGGTATTTATTAATCTTTGTAAGGACTTATTGATCATTACTGGCATGCTCGAATTACAATTCTAACTTTCAAAAGCCAAAAAAGCCAACACCCCTGTTACTTTCTTTTTTCGATCAGCAAAAAAGAAAGGAATTTTATTGATGAAACTCAAAGTACAAAATACAGAGATAAACATCAATAAATGGAGGAGAATGCAAAAAAAAAAAAAAAAAAAAAAAAACAAAAAAAAAAAAAAATCAAAGCAAAGAAAATCTATCCAACTAGGTTCTCATCGAAATACAAACTCAATCATTTGCTAGCACTACACCAAAGTTTGTATGAGACCAACCAAAACAAAGACAAAAAATACCAGCATCCCAAAAGCCCCTAAACATCACAAACAACATAAGATCTTTGCCTAGCATTCGACACCTCCTAAGAAAAAACAGCAGTTAGGGATTTATGGCAGCTATAGATCAAGCAAAAGAGTAGCAACAACCATACATCAAGCAAGCAGTAGTAGTAAACATAGATCAACCAAAAGCATGTGAACGAAAACAACAAAAAATAGACTGCGAAAGCCTTCCCCCCAACTACCTCCCTTAGCTACTTCCCATGAGACATCCTAAGAGTGTTGTTCTTAAGAGAGATGACCCAACCTAATAGATAAGTTAACATGTAACACCAAGGCATCTTATAATCTAATGAAGATTTGAAAAAAAATCATTCACTAACTACCATCTTCCAAATAAGTGATTCATCCACAAGGCTAGCCTTCCTTTGATTAGTTCACATAAATCAACAAAGCTAGGTTGTATTCTATTGAAGATGGAATTATTTATAAGCTTCCAAATGGACCATAACACAGCTAGAGGTATTACTTTCCAAAGTTGCAATTCACCTTTTTAAATTTATGTCCAATCCTCCACTGAACCTGAGATTGCCCATTGAAAATGCCACCAAATGATGATATTAGACGATATCCTCCACACAAAAGGGCAAAATAGTATGACATGGTTCAAGGATTTAGGGTTTGTTTTACAGAATACACAAGAAGAATCCACACTTCTATTCAACATTCCAAATCTATGCAATGAATCAATGGTTTTAATTCTACCTTTCCACACTAACCAGGAAAAAAATGGATTTTTGTAGGTGATAAATTGTCCGAAACAGGTTACGTAAACACAAGTCTGGAGCTTTAGAAGACTCAAACATTTAAAGACTAAACTGACCTTAAACATACCTGAGTTGTTAGCCTTCTATCTGAGACTATCCTTAGAAGTTGTTCTCAGGATTAGGCCTGTTCCTAGTAGATTCTGCATTTTTCCAACTTCCTCTTTTTCCCATGCCAATAGAGATCTGCGAAACCTTAAATTCCAGATACTGAGGCTATTTTTTTTGTCTACCATTGTTCTCAATGATAGATCCTCGTCTAATGGAATACTATAGAGTCAAGGAAACTGGTTTTTTAAGCTTGAGTTGCCCAACCAAACATTCTTCCAAAATAGATTCTGTTACCATCTCCAATTCTTAATTTGATGTTTTCCATGAAACAATTAAGCAACAAATTATTTAAAGATGCAACAGAAACAATATCACACCAAATCCTTGAAAAAGAGTTGGTTATTTCTTGAGAATGAAACCAACTACCTCCCTCAATATCATACTTATTACAAATGAGATTTTTTCAAAGGACACCATTTTCAAATCCAAACCTCTACTACCATTTCATCAATAAACTCATAGTAGAATTTATGATGCTTCTAATGCCAAGGCCACCTTGCTTTGTTCCCAGTGAAACCTCCTTCCAACTTACCAAATGAATTTTCCTTTTAAGTTTCGAGTTCCCCCATAAAAAGACAGCTTGAATCTTATCAATTTTCTTAGCCACGCATTCAGGCATCTTAAACATGGACATATAGTACACTAGCAAGCATAAAAGCACAAACTTGATAAGTGTGATCCTTCCAGCAAATGACAACAAACTTTTTTTCTAATCTGCCGGTTTCAACTTAAACTAATCTAAAACTGGTATCCAAGTTAGCTTCCTTCTTTGGTTAGCTCCCAATGGTAGTTCTAAATACTTCAATGGAAGGTTTTGTTTAAGGAAATTAAGTCTTTGAGCAAAGTTTGCTACCATATCCTCAGAAACACCTATGCCACAGACCACACTTTTATAAAAGTTAATTTTCAGTCTAGACACAATTTCAAAGGACCTATGGATTCTTTTGATATTAACAATCTCCACCCATTTAGCTTCACCAAAAATGATAGTGTCATCAGCAAACTGTGGATGAGATATGTTCATCCCATTAGATCCAATGCAGGCCCCTTTAATTAGACCCAACTCTTTTGCTCTAAACAAAAGGATGTGTAAACCTTCGGCTACTTGTAAGAGCAATCGGCCCCCAGAATTTTAATTTGCGTTAAGGTGCGACAGGCTTAGTACTTTCATATTCTCATAATCTTTTTTATCGAATCCCACTAAAATCCAATATATATTCTACATGGATCTTTTATCATTTTTCCACATAAGCTAAGTGATCAAATAAACAATAATAACAAGAAAAACTCGAAGCCATCACTTGGTTTTAAGATCCAAGAACCATAAAATGACCCCATGAAAGCAACTATTCAATCATCACCAGAGGAACTAGATTTGGGGATTTAGCCACGAGATGGGAACCCACCTCACCCGATACAAGATTGGCCTCTACTCATCATTTTTATAATTTTAAATACAAAATTGATCAAATATGCATGATAAAGCAACAATAAGTAAAGAAAGGGAGAGCTAGAAATGGGAAACAGATTTAAGGGAGAAAATGAAAATACATAGAATGAGACAGACAAGAATATGGAACGTGCATGAGGGAATCCGCAGCATAACGGATGATTGATCTATATTCAACCAAGCCAATAGCAACTAGATTGCACATAAATCTCAAGCTTAATATTGCCAAAAATTAAAATAAAATAACTAAAACATAACAGTATATTACACTTGTGCTTCAAGTAGTTTTTGAAATCCCTCCAGAATAATGGTAATTTTTCACTCGAAGAAATTCCTTTTGCCTGAATGTCATGCCGGACTAATTAAAGATCTTGATCTTGACTGATTACGGCCACGAAATTCCCAAGAAATCTGCCGACAGTAAATTTTTTTATTTTGATATTTATCATTTTATACTTGCAGTCCAAAGATTCCCACATTTCTTTTCTCATCTTGATTGTACCATACACATTATATAATGTGTTGTCCAGTCCATTAAGGATGTAGTTTGTGCATAAGAAGTTTGGATGTTTCCACGCAAACACTGTAGCAACAACGTGTGCAACATTTTCATTCTCGCTAAGAGATGGTGCATCTTTCCTTTGAAACCTTACCAAATTTAAGGCGATAAAATAAAATAATATTTTTTGTTGTTATCTTTTAAAATCAGTACCACTGAAGTTTTCTAGTTTCTCCCCGTGGTTGAATGGAACAATAGCAAGAGTAATCGAGGTAGGGTTAGTAACAACTGTATTAATACTATTTGCAGCCATTTTTGTTTAACAAAATTTACGTTAAAATAGAACATTTCTCACAATGAATATTTTATTACTTAAAACATAATACTATATTAATAAATAAAAAACTAGCAAAATCCAAATTTGTATATAAAATGATTGAATAACAAGGCTCTATAATCATTTTTTACGGTTATTAGTAAGGAAATGAAAAGGAAAGCAGGTATGGGTGTTGTTTTAGGTGCATAGGTATTGTGTTGGAGAGTAAACTTGAATCTTCAAGTATTCTCCAGAAGCAGCTTAAAGGTTATGGAAGACAACTTACCAGAAGTTTGAAGATGAAAATGAAGTTTCATGGAAGCTACCACCGACCGTGAGTTGTAACCAGGTAAGAATCTTAGCTCTTAAGCTATGGAATTTAACACATAGTTTGTACACGGAAACAAACCTATAAATAGATGATGATAGTTTGTTGTATAGATATAATCAATTATCAATTAGAAATAAATCAAAACCCAGAAGAGGTTTAAGAGATAGAGAAGTGTGAGATAAAAACCCACAAGATTGTATTTGTTATTGTTTTGAAATAAATTCATTGATTTATGTTGTGTGACACATCATAAATTTCATACAAAATATATAAAGGCGCACCATAAGTGGTATTAGAGCCAATTTAAGCCAGAAAAGCCAAGAAGTGGCCGAATTTCGCAAAATAAATTGCGAAACATAGCAATTTTAGAATTTGAAGTTTTTCAAAATTCTCAAAAACTAGTTTTGAATGTACTATATTAAAGTACTTATCAAGAGGATTCCAACAATGCAAAAATCAAGCAAATCGGAGCTAAAACAAAGTAGTAATCGTGGGTCAAAGTTTTGCCCAGAAAGTCTCCACTGCGGGAGAAGAAGAACTAGGAATTCAAACAAAAGGAAATCATTCAATGCCTTGCAAGAAAAGTCACAATCGAGCCATCAAGCCGAGCCACGAAGTCGAGCCATCGCCAAATCCAGCCACTGACATCACACTGACGTCATCCTAACACAAGTAGACCAAAGAAATTATCCCACTTCGCGGTCCAGATTTTGTAGCAAATCTGAACCATCCAATTTTATTTTAGCTAAATCTAAGCCATCCAGAGTCCAATCACAACGATCCAATCGTCATCACCAGCTATTTAGATCATTCCAGACTCATCCGTATGGTCAGATTTTGGAAATTCAATTTCTAAAAATATTTAAAGATTAAAGCAATCTTTCCAATGGCATCCACAGGAAATTTCTTCCTACCTTAGTTTTCAAAATTAGACAAAGGCAATTATGAGCATTGGAGTATACATATGAAGGTACTCCTATCATCCCAAGATTTATGGGATTCGGTGGAGAATGGATATAATGAACTAGCATCTAAAGAAAATGAAGAAAATTTGACAGAAGCTCAGAAGACCGCACTACAAGATGCAAAGAAGAAAGACCAGAAAGCCTTATATATGATATTTCAAGGTATAGATCCAGCAACATTCGAAAAGATCTCCACTGTAAGCACATCAAAAGAAGCATGGGAAACTCTTCAAAAGAAAAGTTGAAGAATTGAGAAAATCACAAAGATTTGACTCTATGTCTTGCTAGGAGAATTCGAGTTATTGCAAATGAAGGACAATGAGTCAATTTCTGAATACTTTACCAAAACTTTGACTATTGTTAACCAAATTAAAAGACTCGGTGACAAGATTGAAGAAATTTGAGTTTTTGAAAAGATACTCAAATCTCGTAATTTGAAATTCAAATGTGTGGTTGTTGCCATTGAAGAATCAAAGGATTTTAATGACTTGACAATCGATGAATTGCAAGCATCATTAGAAATTCACGAGCAAAGAACCAATAAGAAGACTACATCAAGTTCCCTTGAGCAAGCACTCCAAACAAAGCTTTCGATGAAAGGAAGAAGGGAAACTTCAAATCAACAAGGAAGAGGAAGATATCCCCAGTATAATAGTACAAAACGTCCACAACAATAACGTCCACAACAACAACAAAATTATGGAGATCGCAAACCACCAACAATGAACAGTCAAAGACGTCGAGGAAGAGGTCAAAACACAAGACCATAAAGGTATGAAAAATCTCATATTCAATGTAGTGTTTGTTAAAACTTTGGATATTATGCTACTGAATGTTGGTATTGAAGTACCAACAATGAAGAAAGAGAAGTCAATTACGGTGAAGTTAAACAAGATTCTACTATACTACTGACATAAAATGATAGTAGTGAAGCAAACCAAAATAGCTTATGGTACCTTGATTCTAGTGCCAGCAACCATATATACGGCAAGAGAGAATTGTTCACAACACTCGATGAAAGTCAGCAAGAAGAAGTCACCTTTGGAGATCCTACGAAGAGGCCCATGAAAGGCAAAGGAACTATTAGAATTAAGTTGAAGAATGGAGAACAACAATATATCTACGATGTTTATTATGTGCCAAACATGAAGCGTAACATTCTGAGTTTGGGTCAGTTACTCGAGAAAGGCTACAATATCCACACAAGAGATTTGGGATTGTCCATTTGCAATCAACACAACAGATTGATCACGCACGTAAACATGACCAAGAATTGTATGTTCCCTCTCTATTTACAAGCCAGTAATGATATTTAATCCAACTGTTACAAAGCCAAAATCGTAGATAACACTACATTATGGCGTCTTAGATTTGATCACTTGAACTTTCAAGGATTGAACATTATGTCAAAGAAAAACATGGTGACAAGGTTACCATGGATCAAGCTTCCGCTAAAGAAATGTGAAGGATGTTTAATTGGCAAACAACACCGAAAGGGCTTTGGAGATGGAGGAATAAAAAGAGCAACCCAACCTCTCCAATTGGTCCACACAGATATATGTGGTCCTATACAACCCATGACACTCAGTGGAAACAGGTATTTTCTTACTTTCACTAATGATTTTACTGGCAAGACATGGGTTTATATCATGAAAGAGAAAAAAGAAGATTTTCAAAAATTTAAGAAATTCAAATCCTTAGTTGAAAAACATAGTGGATACTTCATCAAGACGATGAGATCTAATTGTAGATGAGAATATACCTCAAAGGAATTCGAAAGAATTTGCAAAGAAAATGCGATTATTCATCAACATGTTATCCCATATACACCTCAACAAAATGGCGTCTCAGAAAGAACGAATAGAACGATCCTAAATATGGTTCGTTGCATGATCAAAGAAAGTGCTATGCCAAAGGAGCTCTAGGGAGAAGTTTTCGTTTGTGCAGTATATTTGCTCAACTGCTTTCTAACCAAAAGATTACCAAACAAGACCTCTAAAGAAGCATGGAGCTTGAGAAAGCCAAAATATGATCATTTGAGGATTTTTGAATGCATTGCCTATGCTAAAATTCCAAATGAGAAAAGAACGAAGCTAGAATATAAACCAGAAATGTGTTTTCATCGGCTATGGAGAAAATGGATACAAGCTTTATATTCCTATCACAAAAATTATTATATTCAAGAGTTATTGAATTTAATGAAGCATCAAGTTGGAATTGGCAGAACCCAAGTCAAGAAATAGTTTCGGTAATCAATAATGAAGATAATCCAAACACTGGAATTAAAGTCTGCATTCACCTCAAGGGGGAACAGGAACAAGAATGAGTACTCAACAACACAGTACGCAACAAGAAAGTGCTAGCTTTTCGTCAACAATAGAGAATATAGTAAGCAAGACTAGAACCATTCAAGATCTATATGATGTTACAAGAAAAATTAAAGAAGATGAAGATTTCACAATGTTTTGTCTATTCTCTGGAAGTGATCCTATTCACTTTGAAGAAGCACAAAAAGGAGAAATATGGAGACAAGCTCTGAATGAGGAAATCCAAGCCATAAAAAGAAACAACACCTGGGAACTTACATCCTTACAAGAATGATACAAAGTAGTTGGTGTCAAATGGGTGTATATAATACAAAAAGAAATGCTAAAGGGGATGTTGAAAAATACAAAGCAGGATTAGTCGTGAAAGGCTACAAGCAACACTATGGTATAAACTATGATGAAGTTTTTGCTCCAATAGCACGCTTAGAAACGGTACGACTTTTTATCTCTTTAGCAGCCAAGGGAAAACGGAAAATATACCAAATGGATGTCAAATCAGCATTCTTAAATGGTTATCTTGAAGAAGAAGTGTATATTGAATAGCCGTTAGGCTATGTGAAGTCAGACCAATAAGATAAAGTATACACGTTAAAACGAGCACCAAGGGCATGTAATATAAGAATCGACAAGTAATTTTTTACAAATGGGTTTGTTAAATGCCCATATGAACATTGTTTATACTTTAAGACAAACAAGTGGGGAGATTCACTATTTGTTAGTCTTTACGTCGATGATCTAATATTCACAGGCAATAATCTCGACATGATTCGAGATTTCAAAGCATCCATGATACGAGAGTTCGATATGACAAACATCAGACTCATGGCATTTTTCTTGGGGATAGAAATCAAGCAAAGTAATGAAGGCATTTTTCTTTCACAAGCTAAGTTTGCCAAACAAATCATAAAGAAGTTTGGCATTGAAAATTGTCAAGCCATCGACACACCGACAGATGGAAGCAACATGATGTCCAAGTATGATGAAGGAGATATGGTTACCCCCAACATATTTCAAAAGTCTAGTTGGAAGTCTAAGATATTCCACAACCATGCGACCCGATATATTGTTCACAGTAGTCTTAGTCAATATATAGAGGAACCCAAGACATCACATCTAAAAGTAGTCAAAAGAATCCTACGGTATGTGAAACGCATAGTAGAGTACAGATTTGTTTTACTCATCTATAGAAAAGTTCAAATTAGTAGGATACAACAACAGTGATTGGGCTGGAGACGTGGATGATCGTAAAAGTACTATCGGATTTGTGTTTTATCTTGGAGATACTGCTTTTACGTGGTCCTCAAAGAAACAACCAATAGTAACTCTATCAACATATGAAACAGAGTATATAGCTATTGTTGCAAGAGCATGTCATGCCATCTGGTTAAGAAATCTGCCAAAATAAGTTCAATAATCACAACAAAAAGCCATAGAGATATACGTTGATAACAAGTCAGTGATCCAATTAGGAAAGAATCTAGTCTTCCATGATAGGCAAGCATGTTAACACAAGATTTCATGTCATATGAGAATGCATAAGAAAAGAAGAAATCTAGTTGATATACACAAAGAGTGAAGATCAAGTTGCAAACATATTTACAAAGTCCCTTAAAACAACAACATTTGTGAAGCTATGAAAAATGCTCAGAGTTACCTTATTTGGTGATTCAAGTTTAACCGCGCGCGCGCGCGCGCGCGGAGGGGGAGGGGAAGGGGGGATGTTAGAGAGTAAACTTGAATCTTCAAGTATTCTCCAAAAGCAACTTGAAGATTGTAGAAGACAACTTACCAGAAGTTTGAAGATGAAGATGAAGCTTCATGGAAGTTACCGCCAACCATGAGTTGTAACCAGGTAAGAATCTTAGATCTCAAGTTATAGAATTCAACACACGGTTTGTACACGCTAACAAACTTATAAATAGATGATGATAGTTTGTTGTATAGATATAATGAATAATCAATTAGAAATAAATCAAAACCCATAAGAGGTTTGAGAGATAGAGAGGTGGGAGATAAAAACCCACAAGGTTGTATTTGTTATTGTTTTGAAATAAATTCATTCATTTGTGTTGTGTGAGACATCATAAACTTCATACCAAATATATAAAGGCCCACCATTATATTGAATGGGTGATGTTCCGGTGTTGTTTTTAAGTGTTCGGCTGCTTCAAATCCACTACGGTGAGGAGCAATGTAAGTGTGGGAAAATGAAAAGGAGTGGTGGTAGTGAGGAGCAAAGTAGTGGCAGTAATGGAGGAGGAGCGTAAGAGCAGGAACGTGAGAGTTTCAACATAAAAGATGGAGGAGGGAGTTGAGATTGCAGGAGAGGAAGAAGGAATTGTAAAAGAAACAAATGATGTGGCAATAAGTTGATGAAGTGGCAAGATGTAGTAGGGGCATAGTGAAAAATAAGGCAAATGAATGGGATAGTGGGAGGACAGTTGTAGTGGTCTATGGCCCCGTTTGGTACAGCTATGGAAAAGTGATTATAACTTATAGCCTAACAGGTTATAGCTTATAATTGTGAACATAAGCTGATTTTTTACTTTTAAATTAAGCTTCTCCTCCCCCACTCAAACAATAAGTTGATTTTTGACTTACAAAAAGCTATAAGCTGTATTATTAAGCTGAACCAAACACATCAAAATAGCTTAAATTAAGCTAAAAGCTGAAATAAGCTAGAAATAAGCCCTACCAAACAGAGCCTATATCAGCGGTAAAAGAAACATGCAATGCCTTAGGGAAGTCAAATGGTGGTGGTACTAGAAGGGGCCCAAGAGAGAGCATTAGTTAATGGGCTCATTGTTGGGTTAATTACAAGCTAAGCCCACTTAATCAATCGATATCTAAGGATGTAAAAAAAAAATCAAAAAATCAATCAAACCAATTGAATCGGATTGATACGGCTATATTTGGTATGTTTTTTTAACAATAATATGCCTACGGCTATATTTGGTATGTTTTTTTAACAATAATATGCCTTTGCTCTTTATAATTTGATTTTTTTTTTAATTTTCAGTTTAGTATCGGTTTTGGTTCAAGTACATTGTGCACCGAATTAAACCAAAACTGACTACTTAACATATATTGCATTTATAATATATATATATATGTATAATGATATTGATAAGTATAATAAATTATTAACCTCAATTAATTAACATTATCATCTCTATAATCTAAGTTAGTAAACTATTATTATATATAATTTTAACTTTAACTCACTATTCTTGAAACTTTAGTATTTATTATTTTTGGTTTGTTTGTTTGTATTTTTCTTAATCTAGGAATTTGAAAAGATTTATTAAATGTATAGATTGAATATGTTTGAAGTAGTAAACAAATAAGTAATTCAATATTTTTACATAGATTGGTGACTATATATATTAAAAAGTTACTCAAGTTTGAAAGGTTTTAAATAGATTAAACCGTACAAAACCAAACCATTTTAGTCAGTTCGGTTCATTGTGATTTGATGAGAGAAACGGTCTATATCGGTGCTCAAAATAATAAAACTAACATTATCAATTTAGTGAAAAATTCCACCTAAGTATCGACTGTAACGAACCGATTATCCTATATTAGCCCAAGAAGGTGAAAAATTGACTAGTAGTGCTAACCAAAGGGAAATGATTGCTAAAAGAGGAAGCAGAGATGAAAGGAGAGAAGCATTTTGGAGCAAGCAAAGAAAGAGGATCGGTGCGGTGTTTTGGTGTGGGAGAATGTTTTGGGGGATTCAAGCATTTTGGTGTTGTTTAGTTTAGTTATTTTTTCTCTTTTTCTCTTTTTCTCTTTTTCTCTTTTTCTCTTTTTCTTGTATTCGCTTAATTTTTGCTTTTGTTCTCTTAAATTCAAAAAATCGTGAGGCCAAGGGGTTGGTTGTGAGGTTGCAAGTAACAGTAATAGGAGAGTTTGCACTCTCTGAATCTCTTCCAATGCATTTTATTTCCTTATATTTTTAATTTTATATTTTTAATGAAATTTTTACTTTACTGACAATAAAAATAACAAGACTATAGTCACTTTTTCTATTATTTATATGTATCTGTGATTCGGGTTCTACTTTCTGTTGGAAATGGTAGAAAAATTCTGGGTAAAACCAGAATTTTTTCTCAAGTTTGGTCTATTTTTTAGGTGGGCCTCGAGCATCGATTTACTCGGGTCAAAGTGGTAACGCGTTCTATGCCGCGTTGTGATTCACGTGGTATATTTGGTTGCTCAAAACCATTACCGAGTGAATGAGAAATTGAAGCCAAAGTGTGCTCCATGGAAATGGAGTTATGGTGGAAATTCCTTAAAGGTTGTAAATTGGCTTGTCCCACATTGATTTGGTGGGAAGTTTTGAATGGGTTTATAAGGCTTAGGGTGAGATACTTGGGTTGTGCCCCAAGGGATACCCAAGTGTTTTAGAGGGAGAGGTTATGAGCAAAATGGGCTAGACCCATTGGACTCAAAAATCACCACACACGCGCGTCCGGTCGGGCCCGGGTGCGTGGTTGGGTTGGGCTTCTAATCTTTTTGGGCCAAAAACATTTGAATTTAATTTTATTTTTTATTAAAATAAAATCCAGAATTCAAATTAAACTGGTTTGGATTTATTGTTCATCCAAACAGGGCCCTTCCCGTTTTCAAACAGAAATAAACTGTTTTGGAATTAATGCACACCCAAACAGGGCCCTTCCCGTTTTGCTATCTGTTTGAATTCAAAACCAACAGGTATCATACCTGTTCAATTCAAAACCAAGAGCCACATACCTGTTCAATTCAAAACCAAGAGCCACATACCTGTTCAATTCAAAACCAAGAGCCACATACCTGTTCAATTCAAAACCAAGAGCCACATACCTGTTCAATTCAAAACCAAGAGCCACATACCTGTTCAATTCAAAACCAAGAGCCACATACCTGTTCAATTCAAAACCAAGAGCCACATACCTGTTCAATTCAAAACCAAGAGCCACATACCTGTTCAATTCAAAACCAAGAGCCACATACCTGTTCAATTCAAAACCAAGAGCCACATACCTGTTCAATTCAAAACCAAGAGCCACATACCTGTTCAATTCAAAACCAAGAGCCACATACCTGTTCAATTCAAAACCAAGAGCCACATACCTGTTCAATTCAAAACCAAGAGCCACATACCTGTTCAATTCAAAACCAAGAGCCACATACCTGTTCAATTCAAAACCAAGAGCCACATACCTGTTCAATTCAAAACCAAGAGCCACATACCTGTTCAATTCAAAACCAAGAGCCACATACCTGTTCAATTCAAAACCAAGAGCCACATACCTGTTCAATTCAAAACCAAGAGCCACATACCTGTTCAATTCAAAACCAAGAGCCACATACCTGTTCAATTCAAAACCAAGAGCCACATACCTGTTCAATTCAAAACCAAGAGCCACATACCTGTTCAATTCAAAACCAAGAGCCACATACCTGTTCAATTCAAAACCAAGAGCCACATACCTGTTCAATTCAAAACCAAGAGCCACATACCTGTTCAATTCAAAACCAAGAGCCACATACCTGTTCAATTCAAAACCAAGAGCCACATACCTGTTCAATTCAAAACCAAGAGCCACATACCTGTTCAATTCAAAACCAAGAGCCACATACCTGTTCAATTCAAAACCAAGAGCCACATACCTGTTCAATTCAAAACCAAGAGCCACATACCTGTTCAATTCAAATC